>WBNO01018370.1:480469-505206 GCA_013400575.1 Peucedramus taeniatus
CGCCCGGCCCGCCTCGGGGGCGGCGGAGCAGGAGGGGCGTTCCGCGCGGCTCCGGGGGGGCAGCGCCGGATGCCGCAGCCCCGGCTCTCGGGCATCGCGGGTAGCCCCTCGGCAGCCGTGAACCCGGCTTTCCGAGCCGCGGGCCCCTAGGGCTGCCTGCTGGCTCGGCTCTCTGCTGTTGCCTGTTTGTTTTCTGGCATCTTAAAAAACGTGAAATCCTTGAATGTGCAGATTCAAGAAGCTGGGATTGTGAGAGGAGCGCCAAGTACCTCAAGCCTGTGGATTAAACACTGCCAAGGACAGCTCTCAATTCTGAGCTTCCAAGAAATAAAACCCTAAACAGGGTACCAACATTTAAGCTATTTAATTGAAATAGCATTTCTGTTCTAATGAAGATGGTGTAGAATTGACCCAGTTGCTGCTGGCTCAGACTATGCTTCAGATGAAGCATCCCAGTTCCTATCATACTTTTTTTGCACATTATGTGACCTACTTTTGGTATTGACCACCACAAAAAACTGCATGTTTATAAAACTTAAGAAACTGTCAAAATGTACAATAAGCTAGATCTTTTTCAGGATGCTATGAAAATATTTAAGAATTATCTGTCCTTGTGCAGTTGAAATCATAATGATTGTTCATGGCTGCCAGAGCTGAGATTACACTTTGATAGTTTAGTACTGTGAAGTTCCCTCCTCTGTGTGTAAAATTGCTTTTGGTTTGGATTGTGGGTTTGTTTTTTAGTTTTGGGGTTTTTTTGGGTTTTTTTTTTTTTTTGTTTGTTTGTTTGTTTTGGTTGGTTGGTTGGGTTTTTTTCCCCCAAGTATATAGGCCACCCCAGAAACAAATGCCTGACATAACAGACCAATAACTTGTCCTGGTGTTGCCACTCCTGTAATCTTGTTCAAAGTATTCTTACATTAATTAGAGATGACTTTCTATGCATGAATCATGGATTATACTTTGCATAATGGGAACTATACCTTGGGAAAAAATAATTCAGAAATAAAATTTCATATAAACATAGGAAGCCTAGAATTGCTATTTTAATGGGATTGGTTATCCTGGGTGAGGTAAGTGTTTCTTCTTATGGTATATTTCTTAAAATTTTGCAGAAAACCTTTTCTCAGATTGGCATCAAAAGCAGAGTAAATTTTCTTGATGGTTTTTCTTATACAGCCTTACTGTTTAAACTGTACTCTTCTTTACTAACAGCTAAAAAGAGAACTATTTTTCCTAAACCTAAACAATTTTAATATTGTTAGCCGATATTAAATAAAAACCCTACAGTGTATCAAAACTGATATTTAGTTGTTTTAAGTCTCTTAACTGTCAGTTCTTGCACTTCTACTGAAAAGGGCAGTGTATTCCAAAGGTATACACACAGAGATGAACTCGGGTCTAACCCCTGGCTGTTACCTGTATCTCAGCAGGAAGGCAGCACAATCTGGAGGAGATCTGTGTGACAGATGCCTGCCCTGCTCCATTGCAGACTATCCCACTGGACTCTCATCTTTTCCAGCCCTGTCCCTGGTGGCACTTGTGGCCACTGTTACGGTTTGGTTACTGGATTGATGGGGTCTGATCTGGTCTGACAGGTATATAAAGCATCCATACATATATGTGATACAGCAGCAGTTCAACCAGTAACACTTACCAGCACAGTACCGCAGGTTAGACCTTTTTTTGTTACTAGAGAACGATGTGTTCTCTAGTTTCTAGTTCTCTAGAATTAGAGTTTAAATAATCATTTCTAATTGTTTGCTGAACTTTATACAAGTGCATTGGATTATATAGGTGAAATCATCATCTCGGCAATTTTTTCTACTGGTAATGAATTGGGTTTGGGTGATATTTAAGCAATGACAAGAGGCAAAGGAAACATGGAAACCATCATTTGAAATTTGAAGAGCAATGTTGCTGTATTTCTCTGGGATTTCTCGCATGAAGAGTGTGTGCTCTGTCCAGTATGGCACAGAGGGAATGCAGTGTGAGTCTGGAACGCTGCTGCAGGGGATGTCAGCAGAGGCTGTATCGTGTGTGCACTGTGAGGTCAGCCTGTCCTCAGAGCACAGTGTGTGATGCACAGGACTGCATAGTGCAGATAAAGCATGCAGTTTGTCCACTGCAGGTCACATGTGTCCCAGCCACACCAGAGTCACTGCACACAATGACACAGGGTACTTGCTGCCAGCAGGCACCAGCCAGAATTTCTTACATCCAAAGGCATATAAGTTATATTCTTTTCTAACAGTTTCCCTGCTGAATGTCCAGAGAAGTTAGAAATACAGCTAAAAGGCCATAGGTGATTTGTGAGGCATTTCCAAAAGCAGGGGAGTTGGCAGGTAGGGGAAATTCATAGTTTTTCTCCTAAATTTGCCACCACTTTGCTGATGATCTTTCCAACATGCTTATTAAAGTCTGTGCTCAGATTTATTCTCCCTTACAAAACTGGTGTACGACATAATACAGTAGCTTGAGCACTTTGATTTTTACATCTAAGATGCTGCTAAAAAAAGCCTCAATTATTTTTATAAATACTCCACTAAATCCAAATTCTATCAGATTGTTTTGTGAAGCCCTTGTAAATATATTTGTATAGATGCAGGTCTTTTTTCAGGTTGACTGGCTCACCAGAGTCTTTTCACAGCCTTTACAGATTTCTGATGTATTTAGGATGTTTAATAGCTGGAAGCTGTACAAGAGAAGTTACCAGTTTTACTTGCTACACCCCGACTCAGCAGTCTTGCAGCAACAATTTACACAATGGCACAGCACACCAGCCATAGATTTGAGACCAGGCCTGACTAATGGTCATTGGCAGAATGAAGATGGACATTTGAATCAACAAGACATATATTTATGTTATAGTCTTCCTAGCTAATTTTTTTTCAGTAGATAAATTCCATATGCTTTCTTAAAATATATTACCAATATAACTTATCTAGTTATTATTTGAAGGAAGAAATATAAATACTAAATTAGATTTTAGATTTTTTAAGTTTCTGATTAAAATATAAAAATAATTTCATTCAAAAGACATTCTTCCAAGTATTTCTAATAAGACAGCTGTCTAGAACAAAAAAAAAACCCCTTATATTTAATTTTTCTGGCAACAAGGGCAGTAATTAAACTATAAGATGTAAACCACAGAAAATATTTTTATTATTGGTAAGTGCATAACTATGATGTCAGTAATAGTCAAAGATACACTTCCAGGAAAGACACAGCTTAAAAATAAGAGAGGACACATTTTGGCTTTAAACAATTGCCCACATCAGTGGCAGTTTCTTTAAGCACTGTGCTTGTAATAGAGCTGCTGAATGTAGAACAATAGCAATTTTACCAAATAATACTCACAATCGTCATCATGGTTTGACCAAAGAGGCATGAATCATAGTGAGACCTCATGCACACTCGGATCTTACACTCAGCTGAGAGCTTTCATGAAGTTTAATTATCATGCTGATGCCATTCTTCATTAAGACACACCGCTTGGTGTGCAAAGTGGTTTTTTATTCATTTAGCTCACACAAAGCCAAGCAAAACTGGAAAGAATATATATAATCTGTGTCTTTTGAAGGGTGAAGCTCAGAAGCCTTTACTGCACTGCCCCCTGCTATGACTTAGGCATGGGAAGCTGTGGCTCTGCTGCTCATAACTCCACACATTCAATTCCCAGAACTGCCACCTCTGTATCAGCTGACACTCCAAGTTTACTATGCTCTTGTGCAGGGAAACAGGCAGAGATAGGATAGAAAAGTCTCCAGGTTTTACTCCAGACCTGTTCAAGTCACTTACATGTAAGCAATTTGAACATCTATACCTACTAATGGTCATTAACTAAACATCTACTTCCTCCCACTTTTTCTTAAGATCCACAGTGGGATGCTCTCATGGGATTTGTTTCATTCAGACTTCTAAGTGACAGCTCCTGTCTCTCAGGGCCAGATGACAGATCAGTCATTTTAACCTGAAACAATCATTATTTTCAGGACCAGAGCTAAGCTCCTGTGACAAACTCTTGTGAGAAAACCATCCAGAACCTCCAGCAAATTCAGAATTGAGAGGGTTGTTTGGAGAAGCTAGAATTATCTGGCTTACACACAACTCCAGTTCAGGGAGCTGAACCAGCTCTGTGTTCACATAAGCAAGCTAAGCATTTGTAACTGATAAGTGATAGCCTGACTAGTGACCAAAACAACTAAAAATCATACCTTATATGTTATGCCATATGTTATAGGACAACTGATTTCAAGAAGAGACTCCTTTTGTCCAATCTTTCTCAGTCATAAGAAAACGCTGTACCCTAAACTCAAATAAAGAAAACATCTTGTACCAAATGAGAAAAAAGTAATTAAAAAAGTCACCACATCTACATAGGGATAAGTGGATGTTTTGCACCCAAATGTCAAGAGTAATATTTCTGCTAAGTGCCTGTATCATACTGCACATTTGTTCTCAAGAGAGGGAATTATTTGCTTGAACTGGAACACTGTATTGAGGAAGAGACTGAAATGAGTCTGGAGGGTAAGATAACAGCCTATCTGCAATTTAAGCTCATTTGGTTTGTTTTCTTCATTAGAACTTACTGCAGTTTGTCTCCTATCGGGTGTCATTGTTCTGTTACTAAACAATAAAAGAATGCTTCATAAACAGTATTTTGTTTCCTCTGTGTATTTTAGTATGCAATATGAAAAAATGGGGATTTGTTATTTTTCCCACAGCCTTCTAATATCTATGAATTTTGCCTTTAATCCTTAATTCATTGTTAAGGAATTTTGATACATACAATAATATCAAATATGAAAGGAAGTCAGACAGTATTTGTATCCCTTAAAAAAAAAGCAACTGTTAGAAAAAGGTATCTTTCTCTTAAATAACTCCTATTGGAGGTAATGATTGACCTCTTTAAGACAGTCAGATTTGATATCCCTGTTCACCTTTCTGCAAAGTTTTATTCTGATTCTATGCCAAGAAAATACTTAAAATAACTTCAGGCACATCTTTAGTTTCCATTGTTTTAAATGAAATAAAGACCAAACAAAAACATTTCTAGATTTAAGACAATGTTGAAAAACTTCTTGGAGTAGAAGTGAATCAGGGAATACAAATTTCTTTTGACCTGCTACTAGCTTGAACTGAACAACCTGTATATCAGTGATCCCACAGCAGGAAAAGGGAAGAGCTTCAGTTGCACTATCAATTTCTGTTTCTGGGTGTCTCCAGAACAGTCTTTATAAAAACATGTTTGTCTTTGGAGACCAAGATACAGTTATGTTCAAACCAGCCCCAACTTGAAAGCAATTTTTTGAAAGGCAAAGCCTAAAGTACAAGATGTACTTAGAATGACGTGGTGAAGAAAGCATATGCCAGCAAATAAAATCATTTATTTGAACTGTTCTGCAGTTGGGCAAATATCATGCACTTCAACAGCCATCAATTGTAGCCATCAATCTTGCAGGTAGAGCCCTTCACCCATATACAGCACCCTGTGTGAACAGGGCTCTGCACTGGAGCATGACTCTGAGCCAAATACATCTTTAGCAAAACCTGCAGAGATGAGTCTGACACACAGCTCTGAGTATGAGAAAAGCCTCATACTACCACCTGCCTGTATTTGATTCGTCAGACAGTGATTAACTAAGTTGCTATATCTTATTAAGAATAATAAGCTAGTCTTTTTCCCTTTGCAATGTCATTACTGTAATCCTTTGATGTTAGTGCTATATTGATTATTTACAATAATAATGACAACATAATAATCTAGTAATTAGTCATCATTCTACAATTACTTAGCCGTCAATTCTCATAAATCCTAACCTTAGCTTTCAAAGAACAGTTTACCCATCAGACTCAATCAGATACCTTCTTGTCACTGATGGTATATGCCTTCACTAACACAGTAAACTTCACCTAACAGCCAGGGAAAGCTGTTCCCATAGAAAGCTTTGTCCATCTTCAGGCTATTTTCTTTAAGGGTGACAAGCATAATAATCAATTTAAAAATAAAAAAAAAATCCAAAACTTGAAAAATTCAGTTTGTTCTGAAATGTCTTTTATAAGGGCTCCAATAAGAACATTCATATTAATATTGTTTTGTTAATTTTCTAACTTATCTGAAGTGAAATTTAAGATAATACCACAGAAAGCACTCTCTCTGTTTCATTAATGACACCCAGGGCCTGAATCATATTCCAGAGATACTGCCAGGGAGACCCTGCAATGTCCAAAATGGAACGTGGACTCTGCTAGCAGCACTATATTTATGTAGTGTGCTCAGGGACAGGACACAAACTCCTCTGCCTCAGAAAGTTTTTCAAAGCCTTTGGCCCCAGAGGAGGTTTTAGCCCTGAGTTTCAGCTCTGTGCAAACACTGTTCTATCAGAGCTGGAAACGTGGCTTACCTGTTTCTGCAGAGCTCTTATTTTTTAAAATATCTTAAGCACAAATCTACCCAGTACCCTTAATCAGCTAACAAGAAAACACACATATGACTGATAACTTGCCGTTATCTAATACTTCCCCACCCTATTATTATGGCTAGCACTCCCAAATGGATGAAATGGTCATTAATAAATTAAGGGGACTGATATGGAAAGTTAGCAACATCATGGGGTCCTGGTCATATGAAGCCTGGCACGTGAGTCTTGAGGTAACAAGAAAATCTTTTACTGACATATTAATGACAAGAAAAAAGGAACATGTTTTCAAACAACTTAAAACAACAAGGAGGAGGAAAAAAATCTGAAGAACTCTGTATATTACTGCTACTGCAAAGAACAGATGTATAATAGCTAAATTCTTAAACTACACCACATGGGTTCACTCACAGAAAACATAAAACAATGGCAAGATCAAAGGATTTTAAAGTGTCTCGATACAGTACATTGATTTTTTTTCTGACCTCAGCTGGGGCTGAGGGAGGACTCTTACTTCACTGCAGAAGAGGTTGACTTAAGTTGCTTTTGAAGGTAAATTTCAAGTAGTCCTTTAAATCTATGGGCTGCTCACTAATTATGTCTTCAGTCCTTTAAAACACATAACTGCCCATTACTGTATTCAGTAGAAATACCCAAACATTAATTATGCACGTGCTTCCAAAGTGTTTTCAGGATGAGAATCCATGCCAAAGTCAATTAAGTATAGGGCTCCAAAGTGGTTGGGAAATTATAAAGGATAAACAGGCAGAGGATGTTTCTTAAGTGAAGGTGCAATTCTGGATGTCAGACATGGTCAGAAGCATTGTTGTGATGTGTTTAACCTTGTGAACAAACATAAGAGTTGTTGTAACCTATAATTATGAGAGACAATGTTTTCACAATTAAACCTCTAACTAATGCCTATTTACACAATATTCACATCCATCCTGAGGAGTACAGGTTTTTCATTTGTGAATTCCTTTCTTCTGTAGTCTTTCTGTTTTGACCACATTCTTATTGCCAGCAATCGATTTCATACCTCCCCTTGCAAAACAAGTGTTTTGTTTATGCTTTGTCCATAACAACTTCACAGTGACTACATGTTATGTAGGGTCAAAAGAAGTTGCCAAATATAGGCATCTAGCTTAAGAGACCCTGTGAAATAAAACACCCAAATTGCAACTACAACATAGCTCCTTTAAGAGACCTGAGCTCTACAGATGTATTAATTGAGTGGCAGACAGGATAGCCTCTGTCACCTCAGATGGTAATAGATGGCTAAATTTAGAAAAACAGATCAAATTCCTACTCTATAATAACCTTACTGAGGCTTTTGTATCTTCAGGACAGCACGTGTTTATTATTAGTAGGGCAAATTTTTGTCTTTTCTCAGAGTACTTAGCCAATCTTTCTACACTGAGACTCAGCAGCGCTTCTGCACGAGGTTTTACAGCAGGGGAAGAACATAGGTCCAGGGAGACTGAGAGCCACCTTCAGTTTTCCCAAATCTACTTCAGTCTTTGTGTCCAGCAGTTTCCACTGGAAACCCCTACACACAACCAATTGAAACGCTATCACATGGTAGCAATTTATATGGTCTGAGTTTGGCCAGCTTTCTCTGGGATGATCCCTTGGAGTCAAGAGAACCTTTGGATGGAGTCTTAGTGGGGAACCTGACCTAGTTTTTAGGAGGCAGTCTGAAAGGAGAAAATGAGGCCTCTACACTATATGAGCTTCTGCTCTGGTAGTGAATTGTAGTTGTAACCGTAGAAGGTATTGACTAAGAAGGTAGAATCATCCCAAATTGTCCAAGGGAACATGCCTGTCCTCATAATCATTACTCCTAGATAGTTAAATACATGGCTATAGGCTGTGGGAATCTCTGGAATAAAATAGTTGAGATCCTTAACATTTTGTACAGGAACCTAGACTTGGAGATTTATAGGAAACCATCATAAAAGTATTTCATTAATTGATTCAAGACACGAGATCTATTCTTGTGATTTTTTAGGTACGGCCATTTAATTAGAAAAATTACATCATTATGCTCTGATATGTCAAATTAATGAATATAAGATTCAGTCAATTCAAGGTTTATTACTTTTTCAAAAATGCACATTTCAAGGATAGGGCATAAGGGGACAAGAAGGCTGGGCATTTACTTAAGTAGGAAGGATGAGGGAAGAAAGAAAAATGAAAACTGTACCTGCCAATTTGCACATGATCTGATCTCCAGTGAGGCCTGCAGGAAGCAGAAGGCAAATGGGAAGAAAGCCAGGAAAACAAAAAAAAAATCAAGTCTTTGGCACACAGGAAGACAAGACCACGAAAGAGACTAAATGCAGCGACTGACCAAGAGCACGGGTGCCGGGCCCTTCTGGATTTTGATCTTAGATTCAGTGCTGACTCACCATGTGCCCGCCAACCAATGGCTCCACCTCCATGTTTCAGTTCTCATAAGAAGGCTGCTGTTTATCTATTAGCCTTACGGACTGTTGTAAAGATAATTAATAAACGTTTGGAAAGTACTTTGAAGATGAAAGGCCAAATTCACAGTAGGGGGGCATTGAGCTGATTTGTTCATTCCTTTGCAGCAAAAACAGTCTATGCTTAGAGAGAGCAAGCAAGAAATTGCCATTTGTTATTGCCATCTACTTCCTTTTCTACCTATTTTCACCTATTATTATTCTCTGTTTAGTTAATGTTTGATTCAAGTAAATCACGTGTACAACTATTTATCAGTTAATCATGTGCCTAACTGATTGTCAGATTAGATTCCAAGTGTAAATAATATATAGGGGACTGTCAATTATCATATATATGACAAATATATTTAGCACTGATCACCAGCTCTCTGACGTTGGGACCATTTTTAAGGGTTTTCTTCCTACTTTAGCATCAAAGTAAACTGTTGATGACAGGTGTTTGTTAAAATTTTGTATTATTAAATATATTCATAAAAATCACCACAGTCTGACTTTCCCTAACAATTCCTCTGCTCAAGACTGAAGTCTTTCAGGAAGGCAAAACAGTCTTATCTGTTAGGCCATTAGTGTTTTATGGGTGCCATAAATCAGCTGCAATTTCCATCCAGCTTAATACGCCTGTCTTTTCTATGAGTCTACTTGAAGTTTTGTGTGTCAGGTTTTATTGATTCAACTAGCTATGAAATCACAACTTGACCTAATTTGGTAGTGTTGCGTAACAGAAGAAAGCTCACTTGAGAAAACTCATTAGACATCCTGAAATAAAGTTTATTTCTAAACTATTCAAACAAATTACTTCATAAATATTTTGAACTATATTTTTAGTTTGTTGACAGTTAAGATTTGTTCTGTTTGGTCAGATACTGCCACGAATAAAGTATTTTATCATGATCAAATATAGGAATAGAAAAGTCAGTTATTCAGTGTGAATTAGTACATGAAATACCAGATTTGCCACAATAATCAAGTGACTAGTCCACTTCTGTTTCTACTCTACATAATCAGTGAATAAGCCATATTTTTAATTCTAAGGAGACCTAGGAAGCCTGATGAAAGGCCAAAACATTATTAAATTCTGAGACAAAATTTACTTATATATACATTTCTAGTTCAAGGCAACCTAGTGAAAAATGATTTGCCATCTCTGCAAGATGTTCAAATGGGAACACAACCAAGCACACATAGAGGTTTTGTAAAAAAAGACAGCAAGTTGTACTTATTTAACAAAAAATAACAGCTAGTTTAAAAAATACAGGCTGCATCTCCAAACTATAGAACACAATTGCTACTTTTCAATTTCAAGACCACCACATATAACATGACTTGAGGAGTTGCAGAAAGTGACATTACATCTAAATCTTCACATGTGAATATGAAAGAAAAACAAGAATATTTTTGTGGCTTAACTGAAAGCTGGATGGAAGCACTGATAATTCACTCCTTGCTTTCTCTCTACTGATACAAAATGAAATTATATAGCAGTGTGCTAAACAGTAATCCCAGTAATATTGGATTTCTCCCGCTCAGGGGGTCTTGTCACTGATGCAGGGGGCACCTATAATGCAGGCTCTCCCTCCAATCTCATTCTGGCACCGTGGAATTGAGCAGCAGCTACAGGGCCTGGCTAGGGAAATAGGGTACATGCTCAGAAAGCTCATGGTAAGATTTATGCTGCCAAACCTACAGGTACCAATGCTGAACTCATGCTGCACAAGCTCCCTACTCCAAGAGAAACATATCAATAGCTTGTCATATTTTCCTTTTAAGTTTTACCAGCAGCTCAGTGTCTGCAGAGTGAGAATCCACTGGTCAGCCTACTTTTTGTTCTATAACAGCAATTTTTTGTCTTCATTTCCTGTGCTATAAAAAGAGAGAGATTTTCTAAAGTCTTCTAAAATTTGTGGATGAATAGTGTCCTGCACAGTAAATTCAGAGCTCTGTCATATGCAGGCATGTCTAGTTTTATGTCCTCCAATTTTCTGATCTATAGAATGAGGATTATTCTATCTATCACTAAGAGGTTGAATTAATGAATGTCAGTCGAGTATTCTGAAAACTTGAAAATGGAGACAGCATTTAATTAGTTTGTTAATTAGTTTCATCACATGCATACTTCATGAAGTTTAACTCTGCAGAGAGGCCAGGGAGCAGGAGATATGGAACAGTGATGTTATGGTGAGCAGGGTGATATTAAATTAATGACCACTATAAGCAGATGACACCTTATCAACTGACTAATGTTGTTGGCTATTTGTTGGGAATTGGTTTTATAGGAAATATGTAATTCAGTTTACAGATCTACTGTACTAAAAATGAGCTCCTCCCCCCGTGGTACCAGTCAAGTTCCTTTGTGGCAGGATGCTGAGCCCTTCTTAAAATCCAAGTCAAAAAACCCAAAAAGTTTGCAGGCAGTTTGGGCAGTTTGCAGGATTGACATGTCATGATTTGTCACACTGTTAACACCTAAAACATATGTTTGTACACTGTCCACAGTAGTGGGTGCTGCTCAGGACACAGAGCACATGGACAAAGTACTGGGGCTACCACTGTATTTTTCCTGACCTGCTTGGTTAGTATATATATATAGTAACCAAAAAACTACTGACCAGCTAATATCCAGCGTGTCTGACCTTACTGTAGTTCCTCAAGGAAGGAAGATCCTTGAGTACTGAGTAAAGAGGTGCTAAGTTTAGTCAGACATCACTTTCCCTGAAGGTTCTTCAGAGCCCTCTCCCCACTGCATGCCTTGCAGGCATTAGCTGTGTGCTTTCTGATATGCAACAGCTTTTTGGTGGGCAATCTGCACAGGAATTGTGGGGTGAAGTGCAGCTGTTGGAGCAGTGACTGTGCAGCCATACAGCAAAGCTCATAGCTGCAGGATCAGAGGGACAATAGGGAATGTGGAGTGAGTAACAGTAACATCTGAAATGCAAGATGCAAGCCATTTCTTTTAGATATTAGAAAAACATGGAAATTAAAGAATGGCTGGAGTAGAACAATGGAAGTGGCTTCACTGGCCAGGTCAAAGCAAACAGTGTGATAAAAGCATGAAAGGAAGAAAACCAGATTAATCAATCTTAGTAGTATTATCAGCATGGAAGAAGTAAGGAATTAAATTTCAGTAGTTAAGCATGCACAAGAAAATAAGGCATACTGCAAATAAAATGAATATGGTACACACTGTCCTTGTTCTCTCTCTCCACTATAACTTCACAGAAGTTAAACAGAATTTTTGTTGCAGCCTTGGGGCCAACTGATAAGCATAATCTTTGAATTGGAGTCTGAGGCAGATCAGTAAATAAGGGAAATGGGCTTTAACTAGCATTCCACACAGGTAATCTCACAGAAGCAGGAGATGTGAGCAGGCTCATTGAAAAGAGGGGTCATGGATTAAAGGAAGATCTTGCTGGTAAACATTAGGCTATACTGTGGCAGGTTTTACAGACCTGAGATGTTAGACACTCTCAAGCTTTTCTTGATCTCAAAAAAATTTCAATACTAGGATAATTCATATTGGAAAAGAGCTCAGAAGGTCTCTTCCCTATTCTCCTGCTCCAAGCAAAGTCAGCTATGAGATAGGGTTACTCAAAGCTTTATCCAGTTCCAAGGCTGAAGACTGCAAAATCTCCCTGAACAACCTGTTCCACTGCTTCTCTGTAATCATCTGCATCTTCTTTTATCTCATCTGAGAAATTAATTAATGTGTCCAGTTGCCAAATATCGCCTATATCTGTTCCTGGTTCATCCGATAGTGGCACCTTAGAATTTTTTATTCTGCCAAGGAGGCATAACTAGCTATTTTTGTTGGTTTTTTTTCGTTTTTTTTTTTTAAACACTGTTCATACAGTAGGGGCTGTGGCATCATGAGGAGAATAAGAGCCAAGGAAAATGATGCTGTGCTATAAACTTAACCCCACACCTTTGTTCAGGGAATCATAAAGCATTAGAGGATGGCCATGTTATGAACAGCCTCACAGTTGGTATATTTAAATTCTGTAGGCTAAAACGCTCTAGTGTCGTGCTTTTAGAAAAACCACCTAACTTCTGTACAAGCTGAAAATATTCTCACTGTCATCAGAACAAAGATTTCAGTCCCCAGGGATGTTTTATGAAAGAAAATAAGCAGCTGTACAAGCATTCCTGCCAAAATAATCAGCAGAACATAACTATCAGTAATTGGAGTACATGGCTGTATATTTTGCACCCTGAGATCTGCAGGGAGTCAAAATGAGAGCAACAGCTGTGGAAGAAGCCATTAAATCATAAGGGAAATAGAAAAGGGAAGCAAGATACTCCATGATAAAGATTTTTATTAATTTTGAGGTATGTCTTTTTGTCCTCTGAGACACAGGTCAGGCTGCTCATCACCTCAGCAAATTAAAAATCAGCAAAGTCATTTGGGTACCAAACCAAACAATGATAAATGTTCTTCCCACACCTATGCACAAGGTGTGGCACTCTGATCTTTCATCAAATCTCTGTTTGCAGGAAAACAGCCTGCTAGATAAAGATACTGCCTAGTAAGAGCCTTTCATAATGACCATTCTACATCTGGCCAGGTTACCCAGGAAGTTTTCTCCAATGAATAATCCTTCCTGTCTGAAGTTGGCATGTTTTGTACAATTCTGTAGACACTTCAGGGTGTTCAAGGACAGAATATTGGCCTGATTACACCACACTCCCTCCTCAGACATAATGCAGAATTTTCAGTCAGGATGTTGCAGCTGTTCCACCGCTGTGCATTGCAGTGTTATGCAACAATTAAGGCCAGGAAATGGAGATTACTTCATACCTAATGCAGAGTGGGTGATAACTTTTAAATATCCTCAGAAGTAAAGCTTTATTTTACAATTAAACAATAAGCAAATAAACTTATGAAGCAATGGCACTGAAGTCAAGCAGGAAGTATCTTAAAGACTTTCAAATATGAAGAACTCAAAATACAGTCTAACATCAAATCACAGTAACACATGGAACATGAATTAACCAGAGCTGAGTTTACCAGAAATATTTCACCTATTGGGTCATACAGAAGATGCTCCACAGGCAGTGAGAGCTACTTGATCCAAACACACAGTACACTGACAAGAAACAAACCATAAAGAATTAAACAATAAAATGCTGCTAAATAATTTTGCTATGCATGAGCTCTGTTCTGAAAATAAGAAATTGACATATATATAATAAATAAACCCTTGCAAAAAGACCTATTTACTAGCTACAGATATATTGCAAAATCTTACTTTTGAAGATTAATTAGTTAGAAAAACCATGAAAAATTAATTGTGTTCATGTCTAAGCAGAATTCCCCGCAGTTGTATCTCAGTAAAAACTCTAGCAAATGCTTCTGTGGAAAAACAATGTTCTAATGCTAAAAAGCAAATGTAACAAACCTCAGGGAATCCAGTTATTTTTAATTAGTCATGCTAATTACCACAGTGAAAGCCTCAAAAGTAAAGGTGATAATGAAAGCTTAGCATGGCCAACTGCCTATCTTCTGATACAAGACAACTGAGACTACACTGGCATTTGTGCAATTGCTTGAATACTGAACAGCCAGCAGTAGTGAGTATAGTGCAAGATACTGAGCCTTTTTGTTGTTGCTGTTCACTTCTTAACAGGAACATTTGACCTTGCAGTATAAGATCTATCAGATTCACCTAAGTTCCTGACATTCTCTGCAGTACTGGCCTGCCTTACAACAGCCAGTACTGCAGAGCAGATTTCAGTAGCTATGCAACTCATTGTTGCTTTTGCACACACAACTACAAGAGACTTAGGGGCTTAAATTAACTCCCTTCCAACAATTATTGAAGCATGAGGTTTCATTCTCCTTATTTACTGTACTCTATGACAAAAAAATACCATTAGTGCTCAGAAAATTAGTCTATTAAGAAAAATCTTCATTTTAAAACTAGGAATTTCTGTGGCATTACATTTCACCAACCATGGGCAACATAAATATTTTCAGTTCTACATATATTAAAACCCCACCACTCAGTGCTTTTTGTGTTATAAAATTAAATTTAAAAGAGGCAACAATCTCTACTATTTGGATATCTCTTTCAACCATTTTTCCAGTTCTGACAGAGTTGTAAATAATTCTCCCACATGTCAAACACACAATATCAGTGAAGTGTCAGATCAGAAAGAGAACTACTGTCAACACTGCTAGCAAATATCTTGCCAATCATCTAGCAAGTATTTCCTCATTTTTGTTCTGCATAGGGTTAGATATGCAGGCAGAATAGATGGTGCAACCTGTCATTAGAAGCTCTGCTGGGAAGAGGCTAAATACTACAAACCTCCTCTTCCTCCACTTCCCTATCTACATGTTGGAACACAAAACCTTTACTCTCAGTCTCCTCGGCTTTGTCCTCATCATCAGAATATGAGACACACTCAAACTCTGCAATGGCTAGAAACTGTTCAGTAACTAAAGTCAAATGTTCAGCTTTCTTCATCAGCTAAGTGCATGATGCAGCCTGGTCAAAGAAAAATACCTTCAGTTTGAAAATCTAAAAGCAGTTTGAACACTGACTATACTGTCAAGATAATATATTGGGGTATACATTCAATACTGAGCATGCTTGCCAAGATAAACACTAAGATATCCTGCTTGGGTTTGGAGTGGAGTAGCGCCTGAAAGAAAATAGCAAACTGCAGTGGTATCAGATGCATATTTAGATCTGATTCACTACATGTGAAATTTTCTCCTTTCCTGTTCTGCTTGTACAAATTTTTATTTTGTCCAAGTGTTAACTCACCTGAGTTTAGGTTTTAATGACTTCTGTAAACTTGAAAAAATATTATTTGAGTTATCCAGGATGACATAAAAATCCTTTTCAAAACAGCATCTGGCATCCTCAGAGGTCATCAAGTCCAAGACAAAATTGTGTATCAGCAGGCAAGACAGATCAGATGTGGAGCAAGAACAGTATCTCTTAAGGTATAAAGCTATTTAAAATTCTTTGTGGTTTTTTGTTGTTTGTTTTCAGGGGTTTTTAAGTGCTTAATAACATCTAACTTCCATATTTGCCCCTATTTGACAACATAAATACATATGAAACATAGAATTCTACAATATAAAGAAATGCTACTAACAATAAATAGAATATCTAGGATTATTATCTAATAGAATAGGCTTATGTGCATATATATAAGCTTGTATTTTTGTATTCACAAACTTCCACACAGTTAAATTTCTACAGATGAGACCTGAAATTTGATTAAATCTAATAACAATCCTCCAGCAGCAAGATGATCAAGACTGTGCTGCTTAAATTCCCTGCAAGAAGAATGCAATAACTCAAATAGTTCTTCACCAGCTAAACCTTGCTCATCTTGCTTTGTAATCCTCATTTGATTCAAATTATCTACAAAAGGAAAGCAGCAGAATTTAGCTTTGCAGAGTACTATTTATTTAAACAAGCATGATGCAGATCACATATCCAAGTTCTTCTATAATAATATGATAATGACTTTATTACTGTTTAAAATAGCAAATATGACAGTAAACAAAAAATAAATCCTTTTTATTGTTCTTACTCAGAACAAGAAATGCATTTCATTTCCCAGTGTCATCTCTGAACAAAATTTTCCAATTTTTCAGTAATTCAAAAAATATATATTATTCTCCAAGGTGTTAGCTGTTTTATTAAAAAGATAAAGGCAGAGCACTAATGAAGGAAACATACAGTCTGCTGGAGTCTAGTTTAGTGCTTGACTGAAAATAAGCCTGGCAAAGTCTCCTGGCAACACTGTGGAAAACACAGTAAACAAATAAATGTAAGTTACATGAACAGTAACTGAATGCTAAAGCTTTCATTTCTTAGCCAAAAATACTTCCAATGCCTCTATGTGCAGCTGAGGAGCTGCTGCATCCATTTCAGTAGCAAACAATGTATGTCGGGCTGTATACAGTGGACATACTTAACAGAGGATCAAAAGCCAATTAAATACTTCAGATAAAAAATTAAAAAAAAAAAAGAACAATTATTGTCTTCCTCTGATTTTTAAAGAGATCATGACCTCCTTCTATTTACTACAATTTTTAATCAGATACCTTAATGTAATCTCTGCAGTAGCTGTGTAAGTAATAGGGTAAATCTGATAGTTGCAAGGACCGTGAGGCCTTTTCAGCAAGTGTTGGCCAAACCTGCTCTGCTTTAATTGTGCTGATTACTGTATAAATTCTAGAGCAGTTGTGACAGATTTATTCCTTTAACTCTGCTTACCATTAAGCCAAGCACAGCCTATGACACCACTCTTCAGGGGCTCAGACATAGGGGTTTTTTCTTACTGAGACAGAGAACTCAAGAACCCCTGCATTCAAATCTTAACCATACTCTGTGTTTGAGAGTTGCTCTAAATTTTGAATTGTCTTTTGAGCTCTGAACACTGTCCATAAAAGGATTTTGATGAATTCATTATCTCCTGGATAATAATTTTTCAATATTTCACTGCAGGTGGAAACAGCAGAGAAGGCTAGGAAGATATAAAGGAAGTAAAAAATAGTTGCCCATTTTGCCTTCTTTAGAGAGAACTGTCATCTTTTGGACTGGAATAATTCCAGTAATGTAGGTTCCTTCATTACAGTTTATTGTCATGCCTCTCTGTTTGTTCCAGTCTGGAGAGAATCAATTGTAGTTACATCTTTTCCATGTTGCTTCCAATTTTACCATTTTACTAATGGGCACTCTAAATTTTCCTCCTTTATGCCACGTATGTAAACTGATGCTGACAGGACTGTCACTTCAACCTATTGAGACCTATAAGCAACCTATAAGCAAAATTTGGCAAAGCTTGTTCATTCTAAATTCAGTGTTTTTATTTCTGACTTCCACTGTTAATCAAGATCACTACTTCTCAGTAAGTCTGTCAAGTTACACTGATACTGTCATATTTATAACCTTGTAAAAAGGTTTTAAAAGTTTGCTTTAACAGTATTAACTGAACATTGTGTGTAGGCTGAGATACTAATTTACAAGTATTTAGTGCTAGTTTGGGGTTGTTTTGTTTTCCAGACAGTTACTATACTGATTTCTGAAGTGCCAAATACCAGTACCTTTATTTAAAAAAAGTCAGAATATTAATAAAAAGGATGTTACTCAAATGCTTAATGTTACAAAATTGTATGATTTATCTAGACTACCTCTCTCACGTGTGGTAATATATGTCAGTGGCAAAAAGACCTTAATTCTATTACCCAAATTACTGTTAAATTTAGAGCCATGGGCAAAGTTTTGCTAAATATTCAACAATTAAAATACATACCAGGAATTATGCAATGATACCTCTCCCTCCTTTGTGGTTATTCTTGCTCCAAATGATAAATTAACATTTTAAAAATCAGCACTTAATCAGCACTATTTAAAAATACCAGGAATGCAGACAGCATTACTGCATTTTAAGTAACTGTACCACATACAGATATGGCAAACATTCAAAGCCTATCAGCATTTTCCTTGCTGGTTTCTCCATTCTAGCAGTTCCACCTCGAAAGAGAAGGAAATCTTTTGAGGGCTATTACACTACCTAAAACATGAGATTCTTACACCTCACAGTAGTTACAGCCTGCCCTTTTGTACTGCCATAGGCCCTCTTCCTTAATTGCAACAGCTGTAATTACTCAAAAAAACCCAAAAAAAACTGTGTTGAAGTGGGAAAGAGTATAGGATCAGTGATGGTGTTTCACAGGAGAGTATTTGGGGGAAACAGTTAAATCTCAGTGACGTTTAGACTTTAAATAAGATGACACTCATTGTAAAGCTTAAGGCACAGAAACTTGCAACCAGGAAAGCTTGCCTTTTTAAATTTTATGTCAACATGACAAATAGAAATGTTTTGTTCTGTGATAACCCAAAATAAATGTTGCACGAACTCTTTTCTGTGAGCTTTTCTGTCAGAGGTCACCTAGTTGTGGAATGTTTAGTCTGCTGCTCCATGAGAACTTGATCAGAATATTTTGTTTCCAGCCACTGAGATGAAGGGTCTAGCAAGCTTAAAGGTTTAAAACAGCCAACATAAAAAATTAAAAAAAGATACACATTTGTCATTCAGTGCAGTATTTCTGCAATGAGTAGTTTTCTGACTGTGACTTCTTAAAGTGAAAAAGGCCCAATTTTAAATAAGGAAATAGTAATTTAAACATGGAAATACTAATGTTCATAGGTGGAATGTGAATAAAAGCCAAGTTCTGTTCCTCACCCTGACAACTCACACAGCTTTGGATTAGATTTCCTCTCTGTATTCATTGATCTCAGTTGGGTATTTTGAGTTCTGTGGACCCAAAAGCAGTAGATATCCCATTCTCCATAAAAGGATGGTGAACAAGTACAACCCTCAAGACTGAAAGTTCTACTAAAAATTCAGTTTCTTTGGGTCCCAGGTTGTTTTGCCATGCGTGCAGGCTGATTTGTACCAAAACATCAAGTAGAGAGAGGAAAAACAAAAACTAAACTGGAGAGGAATAAGGACAGTGGGTAATGGCATAAACAGGAAGGCCTCAGAACAGCCTAAGACAGAAAGAATGAAGTTTAAAAATAAATTAAGCCCAACAAGCTGTTTGATAACATGGCATATTAGAATTTGAAAACCTTAGTGTTTCCTTTCAAATAACTCCCATCTCCAAACCTAGAAAAACAATCTCTCTAGGCTACTATTTGCCCAGTAGCAGGAGCTAAGTCCAAATGTATATGACAGTGAGAACAAAGGCACAAAAAATAAATGAGAGCTACACATTTAATAAAACAACCTAGGCAAGATCCTAATCCAACCGGGCATCTTAGAGCAAACAGCCTTACCTTCACTCTTGCCTCAGAGAGCCTTACAAAGGCATTATGCATTCCCCCTTTCTCCAGCCTGCTCAGACATGTTCTGTCCTGCCCAAGCTCTCACTTAGGTGTCTGCTGTGTGCCTATGGAATGTGCTTTATGGGACTGTAACCTATCTCAGCCGAAATTACCAAGTCCCTGATTCCAGGAGACCCATATCATGGGAGCAAAAGCAGGCTGCCTCTTCCATATGTTCAGCCCATCCTGCTCAGGCCTGCCTAGTCCTCCAAAACAATCTAATCTCTGGGTTTTATCTTCCAGAAAATATCAGTTGTATATGTATTAAACACGGTACTTACTGTCATGGAGGCACTCCCAACAGGAAAGAGAAGCAAACCCATAATTATCGCTCCAGTCTTCTGCAGACTTCCTAGCCCAGCTTCCAGAAAGCAAACTTACTGAGCAGTAAGTCTTCACTTGAGTGACTTCTTGACTCTTCACTCAGAGTGTTTTTGGTGCAGTTCTCTTTTCCTTTTCTCATTAGGCAGAAATATTAGCACTAATCAGATTTTATATCAAGATGCCCAATCCAAGATCATCCAAATGAGGCATCTGTCAATCCAATGTTCCTGAGCAGTCCCAACCCTCTCATATCCCTGCTCTTTGGTGGCACCAACAGAAGAGCTTCCAGCATCCAGGCACCAGGTTTCCATCTTCATACTGCAAACAAAATGTTTGTTTTGTAAGACACAGCACTTGATTTTTAAAGATCCCTGAACATTCCACTGCTCAAAATGTGTATCTGGAACTCTGATCCCATATTCAAAGTAGTTACTGCAGTAAACCTGTGCACTGGTTATTCAGTGCATGTGAGGGACTGTCCTGCAACAGACAAACCCAAAATCTCCTAGTTCTGCATTTCTAAGTGAAACTAGCACTAACATGAACTTAACACTCTTTTAAAGTCTAAAAAAGTGCACAACAAATTGTTCTCCACTAAGGAAGGAAAAATGATGAAAATTAAAGGTCAAACTGTCTTCTCAACTACAGCAACATAAGACCTTGACAAAGGCTCTCATTAGAGCTACTTCAGTTTTACATTGAAGAACAGAGTGAACTTGGAAAAGTCAGTTTTTAAATCATCTCACTTAAATCATCAGATGAAAGACTGCTGGGAGTATTTTACAAATAAGCTGTTCAGTTCAGCACTTTTACAAGCTTTAAGGTATGCAATTAGATTGTAAAAACTAACAAAAGACTGATGATATTTCTCAACTATTTTGACAACAGCCTTAAAATCCTCCATGTGAAAGTGATGAAATTCTGCTTTTAATTAGAAAATTAATAATTTAATGCTTGTGAACTACACAGAATTTTTATGCAAATGAGTTCTGAGATTGCTTTAACAGTGTATCAGAAGTGCTGAAAAATCTGACTGTACTTTAAGACCATAAAAGTGCTCAGACTTCTTGCTTTAGTTGCAGTGACAGGACTTTTAAAGCAGAATGATTATAGGTTTTGTAAGGTTTCTTGTGTCATTGACAATCTAGATACTTCAGCTAAGGAAACAAAGCACAACTTTTCCTAGATTCCAGTGTATATATCCAGATCCTTGCCTGTGTAAGTTAACCTAATTCCCTTCAAATCCTGATATCTCACACAAATCAGCAGAAGGATTACCAGAAAACAAACCCAACTAATTTCAACAATCTGAATTTTCTTAGAAGGATTACCATAAAACAAACCCAACTAATTTCAACAATCTGAATTTTCTTAGACTGGTATAAATTAGCTAATTCTTAAAACATAGGTTCAACTGTGAAATTAACACAGATTGATGTTACATCTCAGAATCTACTTATGTGGATTATGATGATGCAATGACTGAATACAAAGTAACCCAGGATCAGAACTGAGAATGCTCCAAAACAGACAAAAACCTACATAAATGTAATATTCTCTGACTGCTCTTCTCTTTTAGAGACCTCATCCACCTGTTTTACACAGCTGGCCTCACTCTTTCCTTGATTGTCTCTGAGCAGCCAGCATAGTTTCAGCTTGCTCTCTTGTGGCCAACATTAGAGCTACAATTATCCTGGTGCTATTCCCCTCCAAGGACCTCTGTGACCGGTTCTTCTAAAGCATGATGAGTTTCCTCAGATTACAGTCACTTACAGCTGAACCTCATAAACCATTCAGACTTGAATCCACAACCGATTGTGGGGTAACATGTTTCCAAGCATCAGCTGAGAGATACAGAATCGAGTGCGCGAGGATTTCCAGCCCGCAGCAAAAAACATGGAAACTTTGAGGCTGCTCGGGCAGTATCAGTCCTACCCTGTGCCTCTCACCGCTGTAAAATCCTCTGACACAAATGTACTGTCAAAATCATGAACACAGGTCCTCAAGACTTGACAGTGTTGTCACAAGGGTGGCCTCACCTCTTCAGCGTGGTTTTAACAGCAGCCCTTTGGAGCTTGAGCTTGGTTATTTAAAGGTTACTGTTTTGGCCATGCGTTTGCTAACAGGTCACAGCAACTTCAAAGATTTTCTGGCATCAGTAACTACTTCTGGTTTTTAGCTGTTTACATGACTTGTTGGGTAATTTGTGTTATTTTTTATATTTTTAAAGATGCCAGATACTTAAAAGGTGAGGGCTTTAAAAGACTGAAATATTCCTTGATACTTTATTAATGTTGTGTCAGGCTATATTACCCTCCAAAAATAGTTTTGTGCTTGTAAAAGAAAAGTCAACACTCCTACCTCTCGGGGCACGAGTGCACAGACACAAGCAGAATGACCAGAGATGTGTCACTGAATGACATTTCCCACTTAGCTGCCAGCCAGATGAGCTCTAAGTGACCTCCCCAGCTCTCAGGAATAACAGTGCAGGCACATCTCATAACACCAGACCTGCAGCAGCCCTGAAACAAGCTTCAGTGGAGATGACACCACTCTGCACAGGGAGTGAAAAGGTGCCATTTCCTTTACTGAGTTGCAAAGACAGCTGCTCTTACCGTGGGTACGACTGTAATTTCAGGAGTGATCTTGTCACAGGAATTCATTAACTTTAAAAGGAAATATCAAAAGCCCACTCCATATCAATAGTAGAATCATCAATTTGTGGTAAGACCAAAAGTTAAAACCATTCTACATTTTCTATTATTCCTCAAAACCATTATCATCACTCTTCTGAAACAATTCATAACACTAAGTGATGGGGTTTCAATAAACATTAACTGCATTTATTACTGAACATAGACAGGATAATCAGTACAGAAATTATACTTTGACTACTGGGTTACTTGATTATCAACCTTTGTAACATATGAACAACAAATAAAACTTGGGCAGCAGAGGGTTGGGAGTTACTCAGATTAAACACATTACTCACCAGAACAACAGTGACAAACTACAAAGCACACTGAGCAATAGCACCAAAACTGATCTGTGTGACCCAGATATGTGTATTTCTTCTAGAGTTCAAAAGACAAGCCCCAGAACCACTCCAACCCTGGGCAACAACCCCCCAGCAGCTTCAGCTGCTCTGCTTTGGGACTGCCAGAATCACAGCAGCACTGTGCACTGCAGAGAAAAACAGATCAGCTCCCTCACCTGTCCCACTGCCCAGCCCCACACACAGCCCTGGTGAGGCAAGGCTGGAGGCACAAAGGTGTGCTTAAAGGTGGAGGGAAGAGCAAGACTGACCATTCAGGCAACTGTAACCTCAGCTTCTCTTTCTGTTAAAAGCAAATAAGCACAACTTTTGCAAGTCAGTGTATTTCCAAATATTCTTATAGCCAAATTGTCTTTCTTCATCCTTCTACTAGGAGCCAAAATCCTTGTTCTTCCTATACTGCTGCCAAAAATTCTGATCAATTCCACAGACATTCCAACCAAGTTCATGGATACAATTAAGGTGCAATCTTGCTCACGAACTCTGAGTGTTATCAAAATATACAATATGTATGATTATGTGAGATTAAAGCAAAAAAAGTCAACACTCCTACCTCTCTTATTAAAGTTGCAAATATTTCAAATGGTTAATGAAGATTTGAACTATATTTGCACTGCACTCAGTACCACAAGGACCACAAGTGGGATAGAAACCTCATAAAATCCTACAACTGAGCAATCAGTAGCAGTCTGTAAGTCTGGATTATTCTTGAGTGTTTAGAATAATTATACTATGTTTAAAAAGAAGGTATAAAAATGAGACAATTATGTATTTATAAAGAAAGGTAGACATATGCATCACTGTGACATTATAGTAGAATGAAAGAGACAAAGAAATGTTAGGATCATCTTAGGTGGATGGTCTTAAACATTGATCTTGTATAATATCATAGAATCCTGGAATGCTTTGGGTTGGAAGGGACCTTAAAGATCATCTCGTTTCAACCCCCTGCCATGGGCAGGGACCAGACCAGGTGTCTCAGAGCCCTGCACAACCTGGCCTTGAACACTTGCAAGGATGGAGCTGCCACAGGTTCTCTGGGCAGCCTGTGCGAGTGTCTCACATCCTCCATGTAAACAACTTCCATCAAGTATCTAATCTAAACCTACTCTCTGTCAGTTTGAGTCCATTCCCCCCTGGCCTGTCGCTACATGCCCCTATATAAAGCCCCTCTCTATCTTCTTGTAGAAATATGCCCTAATAATAAACATAATGAAACATATGACCCTAATATCTGTAAACAGTGCATCTCTTCTGGAATATCTTTAAGCAAACCGCTTAAAGGCGTTTGAGAGCCCGACAGCAGCCCGGGGTCACACCACACCAAGCAGACACACTCCACAAGGAGCAGTTTTCCAAGCCTCATTCCAAACACCTTCTCCGCTTGGGCCTGTCCCGATGTCCTCCCGGCCAGGGCTCCCAGGAGCCCCGTCCCGCTCGGGCCAAGCCGCCGCCCTGCCGCCTTCCCCCGGCCGGGGGCGCGAGCCCCCTCACGATTCGCGCCATCCGGCCCGCGCGTGCTCTGCCGCGCCTGCTGATTGGTGCCGCGCGTGTTGATTGGTCCCGCGCCTGCTGATTGGTGGCGCTCAGCATGGCC
>WBNO01018370.1:505244-524171 GCA_013400575.1 Peucedramus taeniatus
TGCCGGGGTCCGGTGAGCGAGGCCCTGTGCCGGGGTCCGGTGAGCGAGGCCCTGTGCCGGGGTCCGGTGAGCGAGGCCCTGTGCCGGGGTCTGGGCCGAGGCGCGGGCGGCCCCCGGAGCCTGTCGCCTCGGGTGCGAGCAGCGTGAGGAAGAGGAGGGCGGGTGATGTCAGGGACCGGGCCTCCTGTCCCTCGGGCTGCCTGCATTTAGCGAGCCCGTGTTGCCTCGCTAGTAGCTCGCTTATCAGATCGGTATTTTGGGTCTGTTGCTTCAAGTTGAGCTTGAAATGCCAAGTGAGGCGCAGTGAGGTTTTTCTCACAGAATGTCGTGAGTTTAAGAGACATCCAGTGGTCAGTCTAACTCCTGTGCTACACCCCAAGAATCACACCGTGTGCCTAAGCGCGTCATCCAAAAGCTATTTGAACTCTGTCAGGCTGGTGCTGTGACTACTTCTCCTGGGATGTTCAATGCCCAACCACCCTATGGTGAAGAACTTTTTCCTGGTATCCAATCTAAACATCCCCTGACCCAGCTCCAGGCCGTTCCCTGTGGTACTGTCACAGGTCACCAGGGAGAAGAGATGAGTGTCTGCCCCTCCACTTCCCCTCTTAAGGAACTTGTAGGCTGCTGTGAGATCTCCCCTCAGTCTCCCCCAGGATGGACAAACCAAGTACTTCACAGCCCTTCTCTTATGGCATCCTTCCAGTACCTAGTTCAGCTTTATCTGCCCAAAATGTCCCAAGGGATTTCAGCCATAGAGGCTGGCGCTCCCCATTTATCCACTCCCTCCTCCCTGGTGCCCACAGCTTTGTTCAGTATGCAATCTGCCAAGCCCTGAGGAGCTTTCACTCCCAAAAAAACCTCATTGCAACATTCCAGTATTCCAATAGGGCCTACAGGGAAGCCAGAGAAGGGTCTCTTTGTCAGGAACTGTAGAGATAAGACAAGGAGTAATTTGTACAAATTGAAAGAGGGCAAATCTTGGTTAGATACTAGGCAGAAATTTCTGTGAGAATGGTGAGGCACTCACACCTGTTGCCCCAAGAAGCTGTGGGTGTCCCAACCCTGGAAGTGTTCACAGCCAGGTTGGATAAGGCCTGGAGCAGCCAGGTCTAGTGGGATGTGTCCCTGCCCATGGCAGGGGGCAGGTTGGGACTAGATGATCTTTAAAGTCCCTTGCAATCCCTTAACATTATGTGATTAAAAAAAAAAAAAATCCTTCTGCATGGCCATGTATGGAGACTGATGTTTTTGATTGCCTGGAAGCTGCAAAGCTGGGACATCAGAGCTACAGGTTGTCACTTCTGTTGAGCCTAAGTGGGTGGTTTAGTCCATAGCAGAGTATGGCTCTGGTGCTCTTGGTGTTGTAGATACAAGAGATTGATGTAGCTGCTGGAAAAGTTGTACTTTCAGTGTGCCATATTCAGTTTGGCTGACCTCACTCTGTGGCAGCTTCCTGCTGTTGCACCAGTTCCAGGAGACACAAAGGAAGAGCAGGGAAACCCTTGTTATTTGCTTCTAAGAAAAAGCATTGTGCCCTCTGAACAGATTTTGTTTCAGTTTTTGGCTTTTTTGGTTTTTTTGGCAACAGTCCTTCTGATTACTCTTTAGTGTTCACAGCTGCCATTGTAAAAGAAAATGGGAATATCTGCCACATCTATCAGTGCAGAACAGAGTGGTAAATCCCACTAAGGAAGCTAATGTAAAAATCCAATACAAAGGCTCCCATTGTTCCTAATACAATTCTAGAATATTTGAGTTTTCATTAATTACATTTTGAATCTGGAGCATACCTGTGATTATTTAGTGTATTCTTGTTATTATGCTAATTTTTTTAAAGTTCTTTGATGTCGTATTAGTTGTGTACATGTTCTCTTCTGGGGGAAAAATGTGCTCTCTGATTTTAAATAGTTATAGGTACTCTGGCTTCCCAGAGGCTTTTGAGGGGAGGAGAAATACCAATGCATGCAGAATAGCCTGTTTCTAGAGAAATTAAGTATGTAATTTTTATACTTACTTAGTCTTCAGTGGTTCATTTGGAGAACAGCAGCTATACATGCATGTTGCTGTCTTAAAATATCAGTAGACAAGCTCGCCACTGGGATTATAATATGATGTCTTATTTTTATCATTAAATTCAAATGCATCTTTTGCCTTTCAGATTAAAGAGCAGAAGGTTGTAGTTGATGAGCTTTCTAATTTGAAGAAGAACCGGGTAAGTCTTTACAAATTTGCTTTTAACTATTTCATTTCAGCAGAGGAATAAACATAGATACAAGAGGGGCAACAAAATCAGAGCAGGCTGTCTTAATTTGTTGTAATCCAGATTTTAATAAACATATGGTCTGCTGTGCTCAGAATAATTTGTCCTGCAAATGATTTGATTATGTATACTTGTGCAGTGTGGGTTTTTTTGCTTTTTTTATGTTTTGAGTTATTTCATTAAGACATTTAGGTTGATCCCAAGGATTCATGAGGTATTCTTACTTTTTCTGTGCATTTTTTTTTAAATAGGATGTGATCCCTTGTGGATGAGAAATAGAGAAATTCAGAAGTGTCTTAGGTTGAGCATTACATGCTTTTGAAGGTACAGCATTAGAATGCTGGTGTTCACAGGGCAGAACTTACCCCTTCACTTTTATACCAGGAGTGTCTCTTTGGACCCACACCAGCTTCTGCTGCAGTGTGGTTCCAGAATCTGCTGCTTTGACTTAATACAGTGTGGGTTTTGTTTTACAGAAAGTTTATAAGCAGCAACCCAATAGCTACATATTCTTCCTTGCAGACCGGACAGAAATGCTGTCTCAGAGCAAAAGTAAGTTTGCAGTGTAAAAGTATCTCAAATAGTTAATGTTTAAAAGCTGTATTTGTAGCTGATTTCAAAGGTATATTAAAATGAGAAAATTGCAGCTGTGTGTCAAATACAAAGTAATAGGAGACTGGATAATAGAGGTGATGATGGAACAAGCATTAGAAGAGTATAAATTTAGAAGTATAAATTTAATTTTATGGAGTGAACAATTGCTATTTCTCTTTGCTTTGAATTGGGGTAATAGCATTGCCTTTTTAATTGCCAGTTCCCTTTTCTTATTACAAATGTTGAAGTCATTCTGATTATATAGGCAGAGTTGGCCATTCCCCTATTGCACTGTGGCTTTCTTTGGAAAAAAAATCATCATCTTTGTCTAATTAAAGAGGAATATGCTACAGCAAGCTTATATGGCTTGTGTTAGTAATGATGGAACACAAACATAGCACCTTGCTTGATAAGTGTTTTATGTTTATCACTTTAATTGAACAAGTGGCTGGAATTATTAATTTTGTAGATATACACTTAAACATACCTATACATAAACTTTCCTGTGCATCAAAGTGATTATTTGGCTGATTTTCTCTTACACAGATAAATTAGATGAATTAAAGAAGGCACATCAGGAGCTGGAAAATTCAGAAAAGGCTAAAATCAAGAAGTAGTTGATGTGAATTCCCCGTTGCAATGTGTGGTATTTGCTGTGTTGTTACCCTGTGCAGCCAGCGTGCGATTCATGATTTCCTCAGTGAAGACATCCTCTGCCATCTGAGAAGAAGAGGACCAGACAGTAGCCAACAGTTGATAAAAACTGTGTCTGATCTCTCTTACGAATGTCTGTTTTCAGGCCACGTACTTCACTTGAGGGGACTGGTGACTCCTCAGCCTCTGGAAGATGCCAATAACAATGTTTTTCTTTGGAATGGAGAAATTTTCAGTGGAGTGCATGTAGGAAATCTAGAGAATGACACTGAAGTAATGTTTCATCATCTGGCTTTATGCAGCAGTGAAATGGACATTTTGTCACTCTTCTCATCACTTCAGGGTCCCTGGTCTTTTATTTATTATGAAGCACCCAGACACAGTTTATGGTTTGGCAGAGACTACTTTGGTCGTCGTAGTTTGCTTTGGCAATTCAGTAATGAGGTTGACAGTGCTTTCTGTCTCACATCTGTAAGTGGTTGCTCTGAATCAGGCAACCAATGGCAAGAAGTCCCAGCATCTGGAATTTTCAAAATTGATCTCAAAGCTTGTGCAGCAACTAAATCTTTGTCTTTAACATTGTTTCCATGGAAGTCCAGCTGCAGAGAGAAAGCAGTAGAAGAAACATGCATCAATGTTCTTGACCAAGTGTCAAAAGACTTACCAAACCATGTATGTCTCGTGGTGAATGAATCAAAGCTGTGTCTTAGAGCACCAGTTATCCCCTTAAATAAAACAGTTTATAAAGCTTCAGGTGCATGTCCAAGCTCTAATTTTAGCAACTGTGTGGTTTCTGTAGAAACCCTTCAAGAATTTCTTGCAGAGGAACACAAGAAAAAATTAGCTTGTCAATTTATTGATGTTTTAAATGAAGCAGTCAAGAGACGAGTCCTGTGTCTCTTTAGAGATCCAGATCAGATAACAAGAGAAGTTCCAAGCATGTCTCATAAGAAAGCACATATTGCAGTGCTCTTTTCTGGTGGCATTGATTCTATGGTTATTGCAGCCCTGGCTGATAAACATGTACCTTTGGAGGAGCCAATTGATCTTCTTAATGTAGCTTTCATGAGGAAAGAGCAAACTAAGCACAGGGGTACCACTAAAAGACATACCAGCCATGAAGTACAGCTCGATTTGCTTTGTCCTCAAGAAAGCTGTCAAGATCTTGGTGCTAACACTGGTACTCATTTATCTTGCTTTGATGTTCCTGACAGAATCACTGGTAGGGCAGGACTGAACGAATTAGAAGCCATTAACCCTTCAAGAACCTGGAACTTTGTGGAAATTAATGTTACACTAGAGGAATTGAAAAAAATGAGAAAACAGCGTATTAATTACTTAATCTATCCACTGGATACAGTCTTGGATGACAGTATTGGCTGTGCAATTTGGTTTGCTTCCAGAGGAGAGGGTTTCATTAGTAACCAAGGAGAACGGAAACCGTATAAAAGTCCTGCAAAGGTACTGTTTTGTTTTGTTTCTGCCTTATGTTTGACTTCTGAACGTAAAAACAGTTTCTTTGGTTCAGAAAAGCTGAGATCTTTGCTATTCATAAGGCTTCTGAAATTCAGTGTCAGAATGTAGAATATTCTGCAATTATAAGTGTAATTCTAGAGTTAAAAATCATATTCAGTTCTTTTGTCATGTAATGTGCATGGCTTTTCAGTGAACTTGGATATGCAATAGTATGTGTAGGAAAAAACTACTACCTGTAATTTTTGCTTCTGATTTCTCACTTATTTGTTCCTGATGGTTTGTGTAGGGAAGAAGGAACTGTTTAATTTCAACTGTTGAAGGCACAGTAATGGGCCAAATGTAATAGTGTTTTTTCTCTTGATAAAACATTTTACTGTACTTACAGAGTAGTGTAAGCCATTTTTACTTTGTGTAATGTAGTTGTTACTAACCCAGTAGCTGGTAAATGAATTGTACTCTGGGTGTACATTCAGGTAACTACAACATATGACATAGTCTTTGGCAATAGTTTTTAAAAGCTTATGTTTAACAAATGTTTTTTATTATCATAGAAACTAACAAAGACATTCTCCAAATATACTGGTCAATTTGTGATGCATATGGCATTATTTTGATGTTTTTTCCTTGCTCCACTAGCAATATTTGTGTGTACTTTAAGGTCTGATCATGAACCTAATCTGAGTTACCAGTGATTTTAACTGGGCATTGTTTCAGGCTTTGTAAACGTGTAAGACACAGCCCATTCTGATAGGTAATATCTTTAGAAGATGTGTATTAAATTTTTTCTACTTAAAATGCAGTTAAAGATTTAAAGTCTGTTATATATTAACTTGCATAGATACTAAGATTTCTTATATTGCTTCCTCAGGTTGTGCTTATGGGAATTGGAGCAGATGAGCAGCTTGCTGGGTATTCTCGACATCGTGTTTGCTTCAGAAAAGATGGCTTAGAGGGTCTTAATAAAGAACTTGAAATGGAGTTGGGTCGCATTTCTTCTCGAAATCTTGGTAGAGATGACAGGATCATTGGTGACCACGGAAAAGAAGCCAGGTATTACTGTTTTAACATGGAGCAAAACTGGTTTTGCTGGTTAGATACAGTTTTTAACACCCCTAACAAAATCTTAATTGAAACTTCTGTGTGTTTTATTGTCTCTAGTTCTGCTGCAGTTTCGTTCATGTGTACTGTGTCGTGCAGTTTTTGGTTTTGTTTTTTTAAAAAGTGGTCTGTAGTATATTGCGGAAGAGTTTACTTAAGGAAATTTAGCAACTTGATTTCCATCTAGAAGTTTTAAGAAGAAGCAACAGATTTTGAAATAGGCAAATTCTAGCTGTTTTTATCATTTTAAGCTTAACAGTCTTTTGCACAACTTTGATGTGTTCTGGTGTGGACCTTTGGAGAGTGCCTCTGGAGAATGACAGCGTAACAAGAGCTGTGTATTCCTATCCATGCAATAAAGGTACTGTCAATATCCACCACATTTCCTGGCTGTTAAATCTGAAGAGTTGCAGAATCATTTCATTTGTGTCTACTTCCTCCATGCTACCATCAACTTGAAAATCCTTAGGTGTTGTCCAGAAGCAGAGGCCACTCAGGTGCATGAAAGGTTTTCTCATGTGATCTTTGTGCCAGTATTTTTCCAAATCTGTTCTTAGTTGCACATTTTCAGTTCAGCACAAGAACAGCTGCAGTGGTGGATGTGCAGTGCTCTTAACCATGCACATGATTAGGTATGAATGCCTGAAATTCAGAATGATACTGGCATTTGTTGTGTAAATCTTTTTGTTTCAAAGTTACAGTGTAGTTTCGCACAGTCTTTGCATGTGGTAAAGGGGAAAACCAAGATTATTCCTGTGAAATTTTTAAAGGGTCTTTCCCCATGTAAATCTCTCTTTCAGGTTTCCTTTTCTTGATGAAGATGTTGTCTCATTCCTCAATTCTCTGCCCATCTCAGAAAAAGCTGATTTGACTTTACCTCGAGGAATTGGCGAGAAACTGATTCTGCGCCTTGCAGCCACGGAGCTGGGCCTGACAGCCTCAACTGTTTTGCCAAAAAGGGCAGTACAGTTTGGATCTCGGATTGCAAAACTAGAGAGCAACAGTGAAAAAGCATCTGACACATGCAGCAGACTGAAGTTACTTGCAGTAGATGAATTATAGAGCTGTATCTGGAGATGTTGCACTTATTCTATAAGCAAAGTCAGTATATCAAGTTTTCTTACAATGTTTGGTCTGTCCTTTTTTACACACTTGGACATAATTATTAATGTACATGTATGAAAAACTCACTATGAATGCATCCTGTGCTTCTAAGTTTTCTGTTTTATTACTGAGAACGCTTAGTTTGGAATAGTAACTGGAATCACTTTGGTGATAGCAACACAGCATTTGTTTCTGTGCCAGGTGATTTTCAGCACTGGTAATCCAAGTATTGTCCCTAACCATAACAGCATTGAAACAGTTTTCATTGAACTATTTATAGTTGCATTTATTTTATTAAGTTACTTTTTAAGATGCCAGCCATCATATCTCTTAATTTTGGCACCTTGATGGAATCTTCTTCAACTCTTTTTGAAATATCAATTCCCAGGGGAGCTCTAGAAAACAAAATTATGTATTTGTCATTGCCATATCACACAGATGTATAGCTTCATAGACCTTTTTTACAATTAGCATGAGAGTCAAAGTATTTCAGTACATTCCCTGCATTTCTGTGACCATTAAAATAGCCTATCTCAAGCTGTACCTGGAAATATCTTTACAATGAGGAAATATTTGCACTTGTAGCCATTCCAAACACTAGAAACACAGTTGTGATTTCAAAGCTATCTTCTGGGCCTGTTGTTTTATTTAGATTCTGATTTTAATTGATAATTCATTTTATGTCTTGCTGATGAATGCAAAACATACTAGAGATCCACAGGTATCTCCTCTGATAATCTTAAATAATGTATTGTCTACAGCAAGTAAAACTTAGTTTTTTATTCATTGAAATATATACAGCAAATTATTTTTGAAGTAGAGTATTTTATAATTTTTCATTTGAAAATTGTGATACAATTTTTTTTGTATTGAGACCATTCAAGTCTGTTTTTCTGAAAGGGAAAAAGAACTGAAAAAAATCCCAAGTTTAAGACCCGCTGGTACCTTTGAGATATCTGCATTTTGTTTGGTCTTAAGCTTAACATCTACACAATCACAGTAGGAAAACACATAGAACTGTTAAGATGTACGGTAAATTAAGTTTCTGAGCCAAAACAAACATAAATGCCAGCCACGATCACTTGTATTTAAAGCTGCCTTGGAAGGTAACTTTTAAAATTCATATGTGCCGCAGAGAGACTCCTCAGCAGCTTGTGCCTCTTTTTGATGTGACCTCTTCCCCTTTCACTGTCCCCAGTGAGCAGTGAAGACAGACTGGGAATGAGCAGTCACTTACCTTGGCTCGTAGCGGATCCCAGCAGCACTGTGTAGAACCCCCAGCCCTGCACGTAACCTTTCAATGCCATTCCTAAGCAACAAAGCAATTACATAAATGTACGTCACAACTCTGCATATGAGCACATCGTTCAGTCACCACAAAAAGAGGCTCTTGACTCATGTCAACTTTGCATGTGCTCCTGTAATGTTGTTTAAAGAGAAACAACTCTTACCATGCAATCATAACACCATTATCAGTGCAGAGTCTTGGAGGAGGACACAGTAACGCAAAATCATTTGCATCTGCCAGATTCTGTAGAACTTTTCGGATATACTGATTACTTGCAACTCCTCCTGATACAACCTGACAGCATTTCAAAAAGAAAAAAAGGCATTAACTCAAAAGTACTTACAGGTAACACACAGCTAGCATCATGTTTAGAAAAGAGTTATCGGTTGAAGTTCCAAAGACAGCAATAAATGCTGTATCTGAAGATTAAAACATACCAGAAGAGAGTATGCTAAGTGAGCTTATTATGCAAAAAGACATTCCTGAAGCACGTCAGTCTAATGGAAAGTGTACCTGCCCATGATAGGAGGGTTGAAACTGGATGATCTTTAATGTTCTTTCCAAGATAAACCAGTCTATGGTTCTACTGTAACTAGAGCAGCCATCAAGTATTGGGCAGCACAAGGGCAAATTGTTATGGGAGGTTATATTAGATGGTAAGAAAACCTCTCTCTAGCTTAAAACCCAGCTAAATATTTACAGAACCGTTACTTCAATATTTTTGGTATTTGAACAATGTAATACATACTGAGATCTTCCTCAAATGTCAAATGTAGAAAGTACAACAAGGCATCTGCATCTTCAAATGATGTTATAGAGTCAGATATAAAAAGGAAAAAAAGTATACCCACCAAAGTGGCATTTTTTGATGGCAATATGCTGTTTTTGATGCAGAAGAGCATGGCTCGATATGTCCTCTGGATAATATGAACAGCCACTGCGTGCTGTACAGCAGCAGCAACATCCTTAGCACAGGACAGGATCTCACCTTCCTGAATACCTGTAAAAGTATATCATCAAAGGGGATTCCTCAGTGTCATCAAAAGCTCAGTTTGTATCTGACTGCCTAAAAGTACCTTCTTCTTTTTCTTTCTGTACAATGGCATTATTGACAAGGTTTTGAAGTCCGGAGAAAGAGAAGTTGCAATTCCGATACTGCTGCATGGGCAGTCGGAAGGTGAGCAGTTCTTGGTTCCCAGTCTGAGCCAGGTGCTCTATGGCCTTCCCCCCAGCCATGCTGTGGCACTCCGGGTGCTTTCTTAGAGACAATCTTCGTGCCACCTAAGGAGATGAAGAACAACAGACTTGGAATCAGTCCCTCCTGGAACAGCATCACTGTACTGTAGTCCATGGAGTAAAATGTGACACTGAAACATCCAATCCAAGGTGAAATTACAAACATGGCACGGTAAGAGTAAAACATAACACCAGCCCAGCAGGATATATTTTTTTCTTTGAGTATGTAGAAACGCAATTCTAGAACAATATGGGCAAACACAAGGATCAACAAATTTTGCAGGAAATATTAATTACTCCATTTTTAAGCTATAGGAAACACACACCAACTGCCATATTGTACTACCAGATACACAGGAACAAAGTTGGTTTCAATATTTGAAAAACCCTTTTCTGATTCCATGCACTCTCTCAATTTTTAATTAATATGCACAAATACTGTTTAAAAACAGTGCTGAAAGCAAAGCCATAAGTGACCAATTCTACAGACTGTACTCAGGGACCCAGAAAACAAGATTCTGAAGGCCAAACCATGCTTTTCAAACTTTAAAACCTATAATTAGTAAGAAATGCTTTAACATGCATTGTTTTAAACCTGACAGCATAATAATACCTCTATAAAATACCTCTATAAATATTCTCTAATTAATACAACTTCTTTCTATAATCAGTGTCAATGAAACATCCAACACCAGTTTTGGCTATGTGGCCTATTTGCTAAATTATAATTAATGTACATATGTTACAATTGATGTTTTGTGTACGTTTTTAACAGTCTTTCATATCTTAAATCTATGGCATTTCAAAATAGATAAAAAGTTACATAAAACTTGTATTGCATTGAATTGCTGTTCTCAGGCTGATGATACTACTACTATTATGTAGTATAAATGCAATAAAAAGAGGAGAACAACTAAGGAAAGGAAACATTACCTTATCCAGCATGTCACCCGGTGCAATGTCAATGGACTGTCCAAGCAGGAGGAAATCTGAAACTCCTTGTGCTACTGCCAAGAGACAGTGGCCTCCAGAGATCAGGAGAACTAAGAAGGGAAATTCCAGGTGATGTGTGAGCCTGATGGTCAGTGCGTGAGCCTCCATGTGATGGATGGGGATGAAGGGCTTCTGGTGCCTGCTGAGCAAGCTCTGGCTGTACTGCAGCCCCACGCCCAGGCTCAGAGCAAGCCCGGGCTTCACTGTGGTGGCCACAGCCGCAAGCTCGGCCACAGAAACGCCGCTGGCACAAAGGGCCTCCTGAACCACTTGGTCGATGTTTTCTCTGTGAAGCTGCTGTGCCACCACGGGAATTATTCCTCCTGATCTAGTAAAAACAAGGAATTGTAATGCATTGGTAGTTTATAGCAGAATGCCATAAAAATAGTTTTCAGGCACCTCTTAACCTTGTCGTGTCCTGCCTGTTTCCTTAGTGCATTCTCAAATGTCTAGTTTAGTGTCAAGGGCACTGAAGAGAGCATAGTTATCAGTGGAAGGCCAGAAAAGGATGTAACTTGCCCTTTTTTTTTGGTACAAATGTATCTCAACACTGTTCCAAAACAATGTAACTTAATATTCACAACCTCTTACTTGTCAGCTCATGTTCTTAACCATCAATGCTTGTATTTGATTAATTTTCCCTTTAAAAAGTCAAGATATTTGGTGATTTTAACAGTAGCAATGATTTAATCTTTTATTCAAGCTAGAGAAGTAATCTGTGAAATTGAAAGAATTGAATCTTTGAAAGAAAATACTGGAGGAAACTTGTTAAATGCATGGCATTTCTTTCCTCCCCCTTAGTGCTATCTCAGGCAGTATGTGTTGAGGCTGAAGTGATACCTCTTCACACCTACCCACCACTTACTGCGTTTTATGGGGCGGGGAAGACTTTGATATTATAAGTAACAGTAACAGTAAAATCGTTATTAAGGCAGAAGCCTTGAGAGAAGTCTGTTCTTACTGTAAATGAACTTCCTTCTGACAGTGCAGTGCTTCTCCCAGAACACAGCCAGCTTCATCCACCACAGCAGCGCCGGTGTCGTCACAGCTCGTCTCTATTCCCAAAACCAGCCTGTGAAAACGCCGCTTTCCAGAGCGAGCAGAGCCGTTCCTCAGCCACGCAGCTCGGCCGTGCTTCACTGACTGCAAAACGCTTTGGGCAATGCTGTTCATTGTTTATAATCTACCTGGTGCTTATGTCTAGAAGAGAACTGTATAGTTTATTATTAATGGAAGGTTTTCAAGCACGTGTTACGCTCTCATTTTCTGAAGAGCTTTTAAAGTCATGAATGGCCACACACGACATTTAAGACCCTAAGAAAAAAAAGCTGGGAAGTAATGTCTCGTTTTACCTGAATTACGTGTGAAGAGAGTACCTCACTACGCTTGCTGGCGGCGCCTCTTGCAGCCCTAAGGGAGGTCACAGCCCGCCTGTGGCTCGCAGCAGGAGCGCCCGCGGGCGAGCGCTGCTGTGCGGGCAGGGCAGGGCAACCCTGGCCGCTCTGCCGCGTCACGGGCTCGGCCCCATCTCCGCGGATCCTCGCCCGGCCCCGGCCAGGGGGAGCGNCCGCCCTGCGGAGAGCGGCCGAGAGCGCGGACTCTTCCGCAGTCCTCCACAAGCCACGGGCTTTGTCCAGCCGCCCCGAGGCACCCCGGCCCCCGGATACCAAGTTCGGGCCGTGTCTTGCAGCCCCTGCCCCTCGGCAGCGACTGTCAAAGGTAGCACAGCCTTGTGACGGCCATTATTTTAAAATCAGCCAGTTACCGCTTTCTGTGCAAGCAACACACAGAACTACATACTTCCCATTGCTGAAGAAAATTCGTAACTCATGGCCCTTTTTATAAAAGCATCTTTATCAATAAGGTAAACAGCCAGAAAATTACTGTAGGAAAAAAATAAGTACACCACTGTAGGCTAGTCTTTTGATATTTTTAATTTTTTTTTTCCCCAGCTCACTGGCTGTCACTGCAACCAAAATGTAAATCAAGTCTTAAATTGTGTCTTCCATTAAATCTGAGCTGGTTTTGTCTGGCAGACACACAGCAGACTTCAGAATTCATTCTTTTCTCACGACAGAGAAGTAAGTGCTCAGAGCAGTGATGTACCTCCTTCACCCTAATTCCAGAGCTGATAATATATAAGATTACCCCGTACTACACAGTACCCCAAAAACACAGCATTCCTCCACATTTCCAAGACATGCAAGTTATCTATACCTTCTTCTGCAAAAGCATAGTTAGTCCATGTGTTTTGCCTAATCACCTACCTCTAGTTCAGCTTCTATTCTAGCTTACAACCTACACAGCTTCCCTTACATGTTCAGACACTTGCTCTGTAACAGAGCACCTTCTCCTATGACAGCAGCAAGCCTTTCCCCACCATCTCACAGGCCTCTCAGCTACGGAAAAATAACCCATCAGTGAGTATCAGAGAAAACAGTTGAAAATCCACACCTAAAAAGAAATTGTAATTTTTCAGGATATCCCACTTACACATAGAAAAGTCAGTATCCTGGTAAGCAAAATGAAATAAACACAACAGTGGCAACTTGTAAAAGTGTACATAAACTGAGCTCTTCAGTTGATGTGGAACTCCCCTGAACTGGCAGTTAAGGACTTTGTTCAGTCATTGTGACAAAAATTTTAAAAATCACAAGAACAAAGAAGGCAGGAATTATACCATCAATTTATGCTCGCTGTCACAGTACTTACTGTGGGACAAACTTTTACAATGCAAAAACAAGCTCAACCACTTACAACCCATTACAGCAGAAACTACCTAATTTCTCTTAATCTAAAAATGTGGCCTCACCAGGCCTTGGCATCGAGGAGTCTGGATTTATATGTAAAGTTACCATCTGCATTATGGATGATGGGTATTTGTGAAACTCTGCTCTCCATTTCAGCTGTTACTTGAACCTTCCTCACAAGCCTCTTGCATCAGCCACATGTACAGTCTTAGTGGGGATTAGGCTCTAGAGCTGGGCCTGCCCAGTTCTTCATGAAAATCTTCTACACATTTCCAATCCACATTGAAGTATCTGAAGGCATCTTCTTACAAAGTCGATTTTCATCCCAGACAATGCTGCAGGAAGCAGGAATTGTATCTCAGACGTAAAAGCATCTCTCCCCGACTATGATGAGATACTCAGCACAGCAGACTACTCGTTTCCTTCACCTGGGGAGCAGCAGTAGCCATGTCAGGGGCAGCCAGTGTTGAACCTTCTGCTTAGTATTTATTGATGCCAAAGATTCGAACCCCATGCAACTGTGGCAGCTTGGGGATAAGCACGGTCAGGAGAGAGGCTGTGTTGAGAATAAAGTGTGTGGGATCATACTTTGTATAGAAACTCGTCAGGAAGTACCTGCAGGAGAAAGGGGAGCAAGCTCAGATGATCGCAGCCTGGTCTAAAACCCATACAAAGCATAGTTGAAAGAAGAGCTTTAGTGATTAGTAAGATTTTACTGGTTAATATCTGTATCTGTATTAAATATCTCACCTGAGGTTCTAGAGTATCTACAGCAAAATTATGGTCTAAGTCTCTTCCTCTCATAGCTCTCAAGGTGCTAAAAAGCAACTCTTAATCTACTGTTTTCTTCCAGCACTTCTCCCCACCTTGAGGAGTTACATATATCTTCTCAGTTTCTGTCCTTTATGAGCCAACTTTCTAAACATCGTGCAGGATCCTCCCTCCCCTCTCACTCTGCCATATAAGTGGACATGTAAATTTTCTTCAGGGACAACAGAAAGACTTTTAGAGTTGGATATTAAATATGTATCTGATCTTTCTTAGTTACACAACCACACTTTTGTCAACAGAGAGAGGTGTATAGAATTCCTAAGCCATTTGCATAGTGTAAATAGAAGACAATATGTACAAAGCAAAACTGACACCAGATCTCATTCACTGAGTACTGACACACTTCTAGCTCACCAGTTACAAAATGGTTAATAAATGCTGTCACAAAAGCATTTAGTTTACATTGTCAATGTTTATGACTTCACAATCTCTTAAAGAAATTCAAGAGTTAACAGTAAGTTTTCCTCACAACATTTCTAATCTTTAAAACCTGTCCCATTAATAACTGTTTACAAACTTTGACTTTAGTATGTGGAGTGTCAAAAGCAGAAGAAAGATTGCTAATTACATAGCCTGTAAATAAATACTCCCTACAGCTGTGATGTAGAAATAAACAAACAAACAAGAAAAAAAGACAGAAAATGCTTTTAGACTGTAACTTGCAACCCATTATGTTGCAGCTTTTGAAATCATGGCTTTATGTGTCAATTGATCTATAACACAGTTTTGAACTCACAGAATTATGGGAGAGATTGTGAAGAACTTCCTTGAAGATGTGAATTGTACTCCATAATCCAGTTGTTCCCAGTGTGTTAGCAGCCTAGCTTTGCCCTGATCAGGTGTTTCAAAAGGAGTTCCCTTTACTGCATGCAAAAACACATACATTCCCTGGGGAAAACAAAAAGTGAACACAAAGGCACTTTTATTAATGGTTTTAAATATTTGTCACATTGTTCAATGCATTACAAAATTAAAAAAAAAAAAAGAGTGAGTGAATTCTCACCCAGAAGAACTGCTAGCCTGTAATGACAGATCATTGAAGAGGAAGGAAGAGACAAGAAGTGATTTGCCCGAGACTGTGCAGTCAGAATTAAAGCCCAAGTCTGTGTGACATCCAATCCACTTCCTTGCCTTCTACACTAGTAGACAAAAGTTCCTTGAATTCAACAGAATTTTAACAAGCACTGTAACAAGTGTGGGGCTGCTGACTTGTATCACCACTTTCCTAGCACAGTGTTAACAGAGTGATGAGTAGCAGAGTGTGCATAAAGCAACCTACAAACACTGACAATATCACACAAACTCCTGAAAGCTTTCTCAGCCCCTTACCAGCTTAAATCCTTACAAACTGACTAAGCATTCTGCTGAATACCATCTGTCCACCTCTTTGCTGTTCCTCATTAAACATGCTGGACTTTCCTTGTGACTGTTCCTGTTTGATGGGAACATGCCACGTCTGGTTTGTTCTGAAAGACCAATTTGGGCCTCTTGGTTTCAAACGGGAGTACACCCTCTTCCAGTTTTAAAAAACACTTGTTTTCTATCAAAGAGAGCACACCTGAGACAATATCAAAGATCTCCTTCTCTTTCTTGTGGACATACAAAATGTTTTATAGAAAGCTTTAAATAGAAAAAAAAAATCACATTTCTTCCAAATTCTTATAACGGAGATGAAATCTCAGCAAATCACTTCATGTCTCCTTCCACCTTTTTTTGGAACAGCCTCCAGACCAGAGCCCTGTGAACCTAGGACAATTGATTTAATTAATTTTTTGATTCATGACATTTGCAGTGTCTATTTTAATAACCATAAAGACACTTTTAGGACAGATCCAAATGCTTACTCCACATTTTATTTCCCAGTGGTACTTGCAGAAAGAACCATCAAAAATGCTTTCAAGGTTAGCTAAGAGTTTTCCATTAGCGGAAATCCAAAATTTTTTTTTGGTCAAACCATTTGAGGATTTGTTTCCAAAAGAAGTGCCATTTAAATTCTGAAATATCCAACAGTGCAATTTATACTCATCTTCTAGTGTTCCACTACAAAACTGCTACAAACAGTGCATGCTCTCATCCCTGTTGTCATTACAGCTACTTGCAATGAGTTCAGTAAGGCATGTGGGAAATATTTAGTAATACTTGTCTCTGCCAACATCTTCTGAAGTCAGACCTGTCTGATGCTGTCAAAGATAACACACAAAATGCTCTAATGACAGTTACAATTCCAGTAGTTTTAAACCTATCTACAAAACCAAATAAATAAAAATTAAAACTACATTCAAGAGGGTATTACCCATCCTCAGTGAACTATCATTTTCCTAAATAAGGAAGGAGCTATCTTTTTGTCTTCTTGGCTGGTAATATTAGAAAGCTGAGCTAGCAAACCTCAAGTATGATCTAAATTGCTGGGTTATGTTCCTCTTTCCTCTAAGCATGGCAGGACCAATATAGATAGCTGCACTGCTTTAAGTGGTTACAGGATATGATAGCATCCTGGGGAGAGGAGCAGAAAGCAGCTCACAAAATGTTTTGCGTACAAAAGTCATCATGCAAGCCACAACCCTCTGAATAACAAATGGTTTCAGGGCTGGGGTCAAAGTAGTTCAGTTTTTCCCACTGCTTTCAAACAAGATTTCTCTAATGTCCTGTATGGTGACAACATTGCACGCTGAAGTCAGTCTGAGTTATGTAGCTCAGCCAGAATTAAAACTAGAAGAAATAAAATATAAGTATTTCTCTTAAAGAAAATAGGTAGGCTGCTAAAATTAAACATTTTGGGATATTAACAGATTTACATGGAAAAATTAGTAGATAGTGTCCAAGAATTTAAAATGTGATAGTTATTGATTCAGCACAGCTCTCTAATAATATACAGAACACTGTGATAGTTGGTTGGCATGATGATTTTATGCCTGCAACCTTCCAGCCTAATCAAATGCTGTTTAAAAGAATACATAACTACCTAAAGAATATTTCATGTCTTTCATACTTAAACTGAAAGTGGGAAAGTCCTCCTCCCCTAAACAGCCAATCCTTTGTGGATAGGCCAAGGAGAGGTGGTGTTTTGGATTGCAGGATCTCACTGTCCATACAGACTACCTACTTTCCTCTTCCCTTGCTACTGAAAGTAAATACAAATGAACAACCACTATTCAAATTCTGTTCCAAGAGAGGGCACTCACCAGGTTGTGAATGACATTTGTTAAAGTCCAGGCAACAGGGACACTAAAGAAGGGAATGCTGAGCAGGACAATGTGCAGCATGCCGACTCCCAGCGCGTATGTCAGCCACATTCCCCGGCTGTTCATCACTCGAGTGTTTGGATTTACCTCGCTGTGGGCAACTCCTACGTTCATTTTTACCCTGTAAAACAGATCTGTTTGAAGACTGAGACTGCTGCTACAGAGGAGTACTTAACATATGCAATTTCCAAATGTGGGAAAAAGCAGGTCTGGAGAGAACACAGTGCATAAAGCAGGATGTACCTCAAGGTCTTCAAGCTACGGTTTATAGAGAAATCAGTACAAAGGAACAGTTGGGAACCGTTTGTTTAAAACAAGTCCAAACAAATGAAACTCACAAGCCTGCTACAGAAGGGACATTAAAAAAAAAACATAGTAAGCTGTGATGTCAGAAGCTAAAGTTGCAATGCTGTAAGAAACCAAGCTAGTAACTTTTATCCTCTGAATTAAGTTTCTCTATCGATGACAATATCCAGAGCTCTTTTCTGCTTCCCACATCAGACAATCTTCCTCCTCTTTCTTGTTCATGTAATGGTTAGTGAAGAATTCTGCATATACCAACTGCCCAGCCACCTACTTCGAGAAAGAACACTGAAGGAGTAATCTACGCCTCTTTTTCTTGAAGCAAAGTGCAGATTTCCTCCCCTCCCCATCTATTAGTTTCCAGACAGACATTTCCATCTTCTAAATCCAGCTGAAATTAGAGAATAGGTTCAAAAGTTTTCTAAGCAACAGACACATGCAGAGATACAAAGGATAATTTTATATGCTGATATTTCCAGGAAATTGACAGAACTTACCTACAGTGCCACTCTCGTCCTATTGCAGTAAAATCTGTAATGATAATTTTAAAAAACCCTAAACTATTGCTTATTTCAAACTCACGTGATCCCTGGGAATATGGATATTCATTTATGGGAGTGGGATGAAGTGCTTTTTTTAGCAATCATCTGAATCAGAATACAGAAGCACTGTTTAACCAGCAAAAGCAAGCTTGCTTTTGGTAGGAAGTTTGTTTCTGACACTTACTTATTGAGGTATAGAGTATAAAACAAATATTAAAAACCCGAGTATTCTGCAATATGAACAGCAGCACACTAAAAATAGATACGCTGAACCTGAACCGGGGCACTGCCGACCTTACCCAGTACCTGTCGCAAAGCATTCCGAGCCGTGCACTTGCAGGGCACACATTACCTGGGATGAGCGACGCGAGGCTGTTCCTCTCTCCCTGGGATGCAGCACCCGCCGAGCCAGTACCTAGACAGACATCTTGACGTGACCCACCATCCCTTCCCGTTCCACGCCACGACTCCAGCCCAATCCGAGCGGCAGCTCGCTGCACCGCCGCGTCTCCCCTGCCATCCCTCCCCCTGCCGGCCCCGCTCCGCCGCCACC
>WBNO01018370.1:524308-578107 GCA_013400575.1 Peucedramus taeniatus
GGCAGGCCCCGGGGAGCGGCGAGCGCCTCGCAGAGCGGGAGTGGCGCCCCGCCTCTCGCAGCGAGAACCGGGAACTGCGGACGGCTCGTGTGGTTTGGGGTAAACTGGAGGGCCCGCAGGGTTTATCTGCAGCTTTTCGCCCGTTTTTTGGTCTGGTAATGCCTCACTGAGAAATGCCTCAGTGCGTGCTGCAGGAGGGCCCCTGAGAAAGGCGGTGCTCGGAGGGAGGGGGCGGGCTTCTTGGTGTGGCTTCAGACGTCCATGGGACCGGAACCATGAAATTTAGGGATATTTTATTCCCGGTTTAGCTGGGGATGTGTAGAACCGCAGCTGTTGGCGTGTCGGACTTCTGTAGAGGGATTCAAGGGTTAGATCATTGGTGGGGCTCCCATGCAGAAAGTGCTGCCCTTTCCCACAGAGCACAGCTGTATCGCCTCTAGTCCGTGAAGAGTTACCGTAGTAAGGTGGCTTGAGCTGAGATACGTGTCTTTTAGCTAAAAGGCATCATAGGTTGGATGCCTTTCCATGGGTAGGATGTCCCGGAGGTCCCTTTCTGACTCCCAGCAGGTGTTCCCGAGGTTCGGCCAGCGTTGCGTCCCTCAGTTTGGGTCCAGAGCAGGGGACGCCACACACGGCCGGGAGCTGATTCCCCTCCCAAACTGCCTGCATCAGTCACACCTCATAGAAAACTTGTCTTTGAGGTCTGCAGCGTTTCTGTATTAAGATACTCCCATATCTTAGTCGGTGTCTTTTGATGGAGAGACACTCAGCTCCCATCTGATTTACTCCCATGAAGCGCTTGACACAGGAGTCCTGTACAGTGCGTGAATGCCTCAAAGCCTGCCACTCTGAACACGTGTACATGACATTAACATCGGCTCGTCTTCAGTAGCACTCCTTGTCTCCTGCTCCTTTTTTTTCCAGTTGATGGAATAAAGATTCATCATATCCTTTTACCACATTTGAATGTTTTTTACTTTGCAATGTAAATAACAATAATAAAGAGAAAACCTCTTTTTAGCTGTTCCTAGAAAAGTTTCAGTGCTGCTTGTGCATCATAACACTGTACTTCCTCCCCCACCCGCCCCTCCCCAAACCAAGTAACCACATTTTTACTTTGTCTTTTATGTTTAAAGAGTAGCTGTCTTTAGAAGGATGTTGAGGCAGGGAAACGTCCTGTAATTGTTGTATCAGCTGCATACACCCTGCAGGGCAGTGATGCTTAGGGGTGTTGGCTGCAATCCCTCACCAGGACCTGGCTGTGTCAGGAGGAAATCTGTGTTTGTTCCATTCCTCCATGTGTGCTCATATCCTTGGGACAGGTGCTGAGTGTGCAGTCTGTGTTCTTCAGCAGATACCTTGGACTGAATCAATGGGAAAGCCAGGACTGCCAGGATTGTTTGCCTTTCAGTGTAAATAGCATTATATAACTTAAACTAGAGAAGAAACTTGTCTGAACCATTCCCCTGCCTTCCTCATATGCATGTAAAACTGTGGTTGAATTCTTTTGTGGCAGGCTTCAAGGATCAGCAAAATAGTTTTCCTGGGGCTGGACTGTTTGTGTCAATGTAGGTACTTAAACAGAAATGTGTGCTAAAATTCACAGATCTGTGTGCAGTCTCTTCATGGGAGAGTGTGTCTATAATATAGCAATAATTTTATAACTCTTTGTATTTCCAATAATTAAAAAAAGAAATCCCCACTCGTTTATAAGGCATCTTCATTTTCAAGTGAGAGATAGAGTGACATAGATATAAAATTACCTGCCTGAGGGCACACAGTACATGAGATCAGAGAGGCAAGGCTGTAAGGGAGAACTTTTTTGAGTTTGGTTTTCGTTTTTGCCAGTAGATCCCATTGCCATTCAATATGGCTTTTCCTCACCACCAGTGTATTTCCTCCCCATTTCTCTCCCAACACCTATTGACTGCAGAGGAAGCTGGGTCCTAACTTGAAAATTTCACTTTCCAGCCATAATGTTGTTTTTTTACTTTTCAAAGTTCCTGTGAAACAGTTTGTTAGAAATGTGTAATTGTAGTGTTCTTTTTGCATTCTTTTGCTGTTATTTTTCTGTGCAGCTGCCCTGAATCTTTCCACCATGAAACAGCTGCCTGGAGAGACAATTCGGCTCCTTTCAAGTTCTCAGGTGATTACTTCAGTTGTCAGTGTGGTGAAGGAGCTGATAGAAAACTCCTTGGATGCCAGTGCTACAGGCATTGATATTAAACTGGTAAGTCTTTCTCTCAGAAAGAACTGGATATAAAATAAAATGCCCAGAAAATTGTTCCACTGCAAATGTGGGTTTTTAGGCTATTGTGGTTTGGGGAATGGTGATGATTATTTTATATTTATATGTATGTATTTTTACCTCAAGTAAAAATGGTACAAAATTAGTTTCCATTTGTGTTTTTGAGGCCCTGCTCTGAAACAGAAAGGCATATTTGTGCTTCTGAGTGTACAAGGGGAAAAACCGTCAGCTTTCTTAATCCTCCTTTTTCTACTTAAAATTTATGTTTTCTGACTAAGAGCCTGTTTTAAAAGATGTTGGACCTAGGTTTGCTGTTAGGCTGACATATTTAATTCTTATTACAAAGTATTGTAAGAAAGGTGAAAAGCTTGATGGCCATTCAAAACAAAAGATGTTTTTGTAATACAAATCACCACCCTGTCTCTAATTAGCATGGTGAACTCTGGCTACTTCTCTTTATTTTTATAAGCTGTTCAAAAATGTTGACATGTCACTCAAGGATAGTTTTTGGCAATAGAAAATACTACTTTTAATGAAGATTTGAGGTTTTTTTCCCCAACAAATTTGGTAAAATGGGTAAGTGGTCAGGTTCTCTTGCTGTCCTATTTCTACTTTTGCAGTGTTTTGTCAGCAGCTGTATAGTAGCAGTTTTTCCTGCTTAGTAAGAAAGAAGTGGTTTTATATCCTGTATAAATGTATGTATTCAGAATTGTATTCATTTTTCTTTCTGCAAATAACAGTGAATGGATAGGATATTCTTGAATTAAGTGTTAAACAAATGCTCTTAACTAGGAGGGCAATTCAGTTTCTCCTGGTTTCTTTGTCCATGTCTGCTATATTTTCTGAATTAGTCTAGAGTTTTTCCATCTGAGAATGCTTTCCTGTAGATGCCAAAGAACGTGTTTGTTACTGCTTGGAGTGAGCTGAAGATGTTCTGTTTTTGCTATGGTCTCTCATAATCTCTGTCTTCTCAATATTTAGATTGCAGAGTATTTTGCTTCATGAGTGACTCCAAAGTGAGTAGTGTGTGCACAGTTGTGGGGTAAAGGGTATTGGGATCCTGGGAGCTGATCAGTAACTGCAAGGAGTGAACAGAAAGGTTTTGGAGTGTTCCAGAATGATTGGAACAAACCTTGCAGAGGAGAGAGCCCTCTAACTAGTGTGGGTTTCACAGCACAGTAACCATCTTTGTCACAAATCAATGAAAAAGAGCATTTTTAACCGTTTTCGGTGCATAAGTCATCTACACTACTCTTACCTTCTTGTGTCAATCCAGCCCAATCCAAAACACTGTAGTTCCAAACAAACAAACCTGGCTTTACACAAGTTGTCAGCAATTACAGAACATTTGATGATTATTATTCTGTGGGTAACAGGGGAGAAGAGAAAACCTGCACTCGGTACAACTCTAGACAGTAATACTGTAAAACAATGGATTTTTTTTCTGGTATTTTTTAATGGGAAATTAAAATAACTCTGACCATGTAATAGAGGTCAATGCCCACATTAATTCTGGATTAATTCAAAAGCAAACAGAGAAGAGAAACTGTGAAATTCCATCTTACAGCTTGATGGGTTTTGCCTGAAACTGCAGCATTTTCATTGTTTTAATCTTTTTCAGATGGAATAGGAGGGCATAGTTTATCCAATTTGCCTGAACAAAGATAACAATTCCTTTTTGACAGACAGACAGGCATTGACCAGAAGATGGAACGGGTCTCAAATAAGAGTCATGGCAGTGGTGAAGTGTAATAGGAAGCTTTGTCTGGTGTTTCAGTCTTGATTGACTATAGGTGATGTTATTTGGCATCTTTGCACTGTGTATCAAAGTTGAATCATACTGATTGGCATCAGTGACCTGGCAGAGCAACTTAAACATTTCATGGGTTCATAACCTTGGTAAGATTCAGCTCATGAAGGAAGGTGTTACAAAATACAAAGTTTAAGCATATTTGCATAATATTTACATAAAACATGCGCAAGTAAAAATTAATAAGATTAGAAGTGAAATAGAGAATCATTTATGTAACATTTTGATTCAAGATAAATCTCACTTTTCTTAAGCAATTAATTGGGCAGAAAGTGAAAATTAGAATGGAAAATAGGGACTCTTTGTAAAATTCTCAAACCTTTCATCAGCATATACAGCTGCAGGGTGGAGGGTTTCCTGCATCTATTTCCTTATGTGTTTTTGTGCTCGGTGGAGGTGTATTGCTTAGTTCTGTTTTGCTGCCCAGTAGGAAGTTGAAACAAGTATGAGCAAAAGCATTGTTTTTTCACCTGAAAAAATAATTCATGCATGCACCATTCATAACAACAGAAAGTGAAATGCACTCATATTTCTGGTTTTTTTTATGTATTGTCATTCTGAGCCTACCTCAGAGGCTTTTGATGTTTCCTAAATGAGATTGTATGAATGCAGATGGCTTCTTCAGATACCTTTCATTTTTGATTGCATCATTTTTTTACTTCAAGAAATAACCTTATGAGTACATTATAATTTTTATAACTGTTTTCAGAATAGGCCCAGGTAGGGCAGCAAAGTTTGTTCTCTTTGATCAACCTGCTTTCAGTGATCAACCATCACATGCTCTGTCCAGCATCAGTGTTGGCAGCTGCTGTTTTAAGATATTCTTTCTAAGCAAAACTAGTTTTAAGGTCACCTAGATGTATTACACACTACAGCACATTTTTTTGTGTTGCATCATAATCTTTTCAAAGAGCCAGTCTTGCTTCTGTGAAAGAAGCTTAGTGATCCTGCAGCTCTGATTACTTTCTCCTCCTGGCTTGTGGTTCCTCTGGGTGCTGCTCATTTGTGCAGACTGTAATGTAGCTGGAAAGAAGAAATTTTTGCTGCAATTGTTTGAGATGTTACAGAACTTAAACTTCATCTTTTATTTAGCTGTTGTAAATATCTGGGTTTCAGAGCTTTATCCTATTTATGCTGGTGCTTATGGGAATGACATATTAAAACTGTAATTCAGTAAAGTATGCATTGCATGTATGTAAAGGTAAATCACAAAGATTGAACTTTCCTTCTTTAAAAGAGCCTGTGGGAACCTTTACTTCTTTTTGTAAATCACTGTATCTCTTTACAAGCTTTTTTATTACCCTTATAATTCATGCCTTGCCCCACATTAGAATTTCAGCTTTTCTGTATTGAACTTGGAAAATGCTGTGGAATCACATCAATCAAAATTGAAACTGAAAATGGTGTGAAGTGAGGGTCTACTGAATTCAATGGATGCAGAGCTGCATTCAAGTGATTCCAAGAAAATTGATACCAAGTAGATAAGAGAGGTGAAAAGAGGCGGAAAATCTTCAGCTTTCCAGCTATAGGTCTCCTTTTGATCTTAGGTTTTGCTGTTTCCAAATCACAGGATATGAATTATGTTATTTAATTGGGGAAACCATCACTGTTATCCTAACATGGTGTATTTTTCCTTTTCTTTTTTTTACTTAAACAGAGACATTTAATGGTTGCTCAGTTCTCCAGACAAGCAAATCTTCCACTTCTGTATGGATAGTTAGAAGCTGTAACCTTAGCTGCTTCAAAATTACATCTTAATTAATTTGGTTGTTTTACTGCTCCTTTGTGTTTTGTTCTTTTTTTAGGAGAATTATGGATTTAGCAAAATAGAAGTAAGAGACAATGGCAGTGGAATCAAGGTTGATGATGTTCCAGTTATGGCAATCAAACACTACACCTCAAAAATCAGCTCTTCTGAGGACCTTGAAAGGCTGACAACATATGGTTTCCGTGGGGAAGCTTTGGGATCAATTTGCAGCATATCAGAAGTGAGCACTTACTATAAATGTGTAGCCTTTGTGTTACAATTTTTGTTGTCTGTATGTGTTCATGAAAGTTTTATTCTATGCAGAGAGTTTAAATGTTCCAGTGACTTGCTAGGGATATGTTTGTGTGTGCTGCTTTTCTCCCCAGCCCCAGAAGGTGTATCATACAGATTTCTTGTTTGTGTCAGTCCTGCCTTTCTGTCACACAGGTCACAGCAGTGCTCTGTTTATTTTGCTCACTCAGAACAGGTAACAGACAGATTGTGTTGTATTCTCTTTCCTTTGTGTCAGGGACTATCATGTCAAAGATATGGCAGGCTTTGATACTTGAATTGGAGTAAATGAAGAGAGGAGCAGCAGGTGAAGTAATTTCAGGGGACTGATGGCCCACATAGTCACCATTCCAGTAATGATTTCTGCCTTGTTATCTAGGTGATCAGCAGTCATGAGATCTTGCTGGGCTCCTTATTGCTCTTTGACATGTATGTGACTGCAATTGCACAAACTTTGTCCCTATGAGTAAACAGGAACCTGCTACCTGACCTATCTGAATCTGAGCCACATGTTTGTATTTAGAGGATTGGCAGTGTGCTGACATTTGCGACTTAACTTGTTGGCTAAAAGTAAATACGTTTGTGCCTTTAGCATCTGAAAAGTGTTCAGGCTGCTGAAGGCACAGCATCTGCCAGATCTCTTGTGCTCTCCCTTTTTGAATTCATGCTGCACCAAGGTCAAGTTTTGGATTCCAGTCTGCCAAGCATTAGATTGTGCAGGAAGATACCCATGCCTGTGTCTGGTTGGAACCATCAGCTGTTGAGGTCAGGAGAGACGATCTTACAGCTTCACTCCTTGGTATCTTGGGCTGCATTCACATTGCACTAAGCAGAAGTGGGTTGTGTATTTGGATGGAGATTTCCAAAGATGCTTTCAAAAGTGTTGGTGTTTTGATAGATGATGACAGACCTCATCATTGGTTCCTTCTAATGAGCTCTCAGAGCAGAATGCCATCTGTTCAGAGCTTCTAATCAGCTCTATTGTACATTTCATAAGAGATGGGAGGTGGCCTGAGTGTATGAAGTGCTTTAATAAGTATTACTCCTTGTATCAGTAATTATGTTAATTAACACTCCTGGCATTAATTGTGTTCTGCCTACCCAAACTGCCCCCTGAAATTTCAGTTTGAAGGTACGTTGCTATTGGCCCTTAAGTAGGTCTGCAATACTGTAATTCTCAGTTAATCAATTACTGTTTTTCTCTCCAGGGGCATGACTGAATGCTGAATGATTCATGTGAGACACTAAAATAAACCAAAATATCCTGAAACTCTGTATGTGTATTAAACTTTGTCTTCCAGGTGGTTAAAGGGCAGTGGTTCTGTTATTCACAGTGTTGGTAACTGAACTCTGATTTATGACTGCTCTTGCTAAAGCAATCTGTGAATTACCTTAATAACTTACAAAACTTGCTGTGAGTGATTGCCAGATATGTTTAGGTGTGGAAAGATAATATAGTGGTTTTTTGAGAGTAGTCTTTAAGTTTGTGGAATCTTACTGAAATTTGTCATAGTGTGTTTGTCTCAGAGAGGGTAAAAGTGCAGAACTGTCAATTGATAAAGTTTATTTAATCTTTGCTAGAGCAGAAAATAGAGCAGTGTGTGTTGTAGATAGTAGGAATTGCTGTGCTTTGTGAATCAGCATGTTAGAAATGCTTTTAGTTCAATGGCAGAACACATGCAGAATAATGTGGAATGTTTCTATGCCTGTAAGAAATAACCTGTTCAGGAAAAATTTTATAAACTAATTAAATGTAATTATGGTGAGTAAAGTAACAGAATGGTGTGGTGAGTGTGGTAGCAAAGCTTATATAAGCTCATTCTGAACTTTGTCCATCCCTGATTAATGTAGGTTTTTTTTAAATCACTCTCTTCAGGTTTTGGTCACAACAAAGACAGCTGCTGATGATTTCAGCATTCAGTATGCTTTGGATAGCAACGGACATGTAACCTCTAAAAAGCCTTCCCATCTTGGGCAAGGTAGGCTATCACTGTTCTGGTGTTGCAAGGTGACAGATGTATTTAGTGTTTCTCTGAGGCTCTATCTGATGTTGAAATACCTGTTGGGTACTTAAAGGCTGAGTATGAAATCTCTGCAGCTGTAAACGTTTCTTGCCTTGTGTCTGTCAGCTGAGAATGTGTTGTCATAGCGTAAGAAATGATACGTCTTGGAAGTTGTTCTGGATTGTAATTATAAACTAGTTTCTCCTTCTCTGACTCACTTCTTCAAGCTGACAGTGGAAATAAAACCTGTAAAAATTAAATGCTCCAAGTCTGTATAAATATATGGGAGATTTCTTCAGGACCAAAGTTAAGTATGTTGCAAAATCCTTGCTTAAAGGAGGAAGAGTTGCCCTGCTGCCATACATAGGAATTGCTAGGAGCAGCGTGGCTGTAGGACCAGGCAAAATCACAATTCTTTCTAACTTGCAGTAAGAGTGTGTGTACCTAATTTTTACTAAGGATTCTTTTTAAGATTTAGCCTATACAGTGTATTTCACAGCCGGAAAGCCTGCAAGTCGTAATGCCTTGTCTTTCATTGAAATTGTTGAATTTTCTGGCATATTTAATGCTATGCAATATCCTTATGGGCTAGGAATTTATGTGGTTGTGTTGGTAGATGAATATTCCTCCTTCTACCTTGTACTCTACCTGGAGCAGAGGTATTTTGCACTTCAGGTACTACCCTAAAGCAAATGCTTGTGAAGGCTCTTAATGAAGCACAGTGTTCCTTTGCCTCCAGATATGTGTGATTATATTCTAGTCTGTTAATTAATCATTTTGCTAATGAAAGCTGACTTATGCATTGAGACAGCTTTATTTAGTGTTGATTCTTGCTATTGTTAGTGTGTGTGAAAGAAAGCTTAATGCTGCAGTCACATCTCTAAATAAAGAAGAATCAAAAGTCTTCAGATGCCTTTTGGGGAGGAATGACTGCTAATTTGGTATATTTCTTATCATTTAGTGCAGCAGCATACAAACATGTTTGTTTATGTAAAAATAGTTTCCTCACTATCCAGTCAGTGATTTGCCTTCAGTGTAATTTCTACTTCATTTTTTATCATCTTCTTGCAGGTACTACAGTAACAGTCCTAAATTTGTTTAAGAATCTTCCTGTAAGAAAGCAGTTTTACTCAGCAAATAAAAAATGTAAGGAAGAACTGAAAAAAGTCCAAGATCTACTGACAGCATATGGTATCATAAAACCAGACCTGAGGATAACATTAACACATAATAAGGTAATTAAGAGCTTTTTTCTGTCAGCTATCTTAAGGATCAGTTTCTGATGAATCCATGCAGTTCACATAGTACTTACACAAATTTTTCTTTTATCATAGCTTTGTTTTGGACTTCCACTTACTTTCTCCTTTCATAGGTGTATATTTATAATGGCTACGGATTTTGATGTTAAACTCCTAAAACTCAGGCTCATGAATTTTTGGTCTCTTGCAAGAGATGCCTGGTTAGATATATGAAGTATAAAAATTATTTTGCATGCTAGTGGTTAGTAAAGATGGTGGTGATAGTTTGCAAACAAAGAAGTGAGACCTTACTAGACCACAGGGCCTGATAAAGTGTTAACCAAAGCCACCTGAAAAAACCTGCAAAACTATTTTAGAGTGTCTACCTGGATAGAAGCTATAGTTCATAGAGGCAGCTTGCTGTATTCTGAGCCGTAAGAGCTCAGTACATAACAATGATTTTATTTTAAAAGTCTGGAAAGTTCAAAACAGTTTGTGTTGTTGGTGTAAGAACAGTTAACATATGTTACAACAACAAGATTTAGTTGCACTAGTTGCTCTTGGTTTAGACTTGGGAGGATGAATGCAGACATTACTTAGAAGTTACTTTGACTTCACTGCATGCTGGATGGTAATTCTTCATCACAGCTGCAGAAACTACATGTTGAGCAGATCGCCTTAACCTGACCCAAATTTAACAGAACAGATATCATTGGCTGTACCCCAGCTTTTTACACCTCTGAGGGGGAGGCTGTGATGATGAACTTCCAAGTTGCCACAAAGTAGAGAGTGACATCTCGTGGTCAGATCCCTTAGCAATTCTGTTTCTCTTCTAAAATAGTGCTGTTGGTTGATATTTGTCATGCACATTGAGACTTGATCAATTACCCCATCAATCAAACATTCACACTTAATTTCCTTTGCAGTGGGAGTAGGAAAAGACACTGTGCTTTTCCAAAATGACAACAGATTTCCCTTCCTTTCCTGGACTCACTTAGCATGCTTTGATTGTATTTATGTATGTATTTTTAAATATCACTGTGTAGATACTGTGGAAAACTAAACTGGCTACAGAATTAGTATATCAAGGCTGAGAAGGAATAGCTACTTGCAGTCTTATTTCATTGAGATCACTGAGAATTTGAAACCAGACATCTTGGGGTGTCTGCCTCCAAGATTGTAGTGAGCGCCTCGACATATCTACCAGTGGTTCACAATACTGATGTTGGTCAATTAAACTAATTTTGTCTTCTTGGTAGTTTGGTTTTGCCCTCTTCAACAAGTTGCAAATGCTATTTTCTTTAAGGTATTTTGATTTCATCCCTTTGATCAGTCTATTAAGTATCTTGGGGTGGTTTTTCTTCTGCTTATTTTAATACAGTGGCTGTAAGGTGCAGGAAAGTGATTACATGTATTTTTCCCGACATTTCTTGCAAAAATGGTGTGAAGGGTGGCATGATAGTTGCCATTGCACACTGGGGGTTTTTTTGAACCTCTCTTATTAGCTTCAGAGGTACATTCTTCAATGCCCAATTTTAGAGATTATAAGAATGGGTAAAAAAGTTTCATTCATTGTAATGACAGACATGGTGCTGTTTTTTGGTACTCTTCATTTTGCACTGCCAGCCTTTTGTTTGTTTAATTGATTTTTTTGAAAGAGGAAAAGAAGTGAAAAAGTGCTCAAATGTTTCATCACAAGAGGTCGCTCAGTAGCCATTGCTGAGACAGGAAAATTAAAGGTTCAAGTAGATCGAAAGTGTAATCAGTCTCTGTGCATGTGGAGATGCTTTAAAATAGTCTGAAAGTTAAAAACTGAACTGAACTTTATAAAATTTGGATTCAGATTCCTGCCTTTCTACTGCCATTGGCATTCTGTGCAAAATAAAAAGTCACCTGTTGTATGACACTTTTTAAAAGATTTGAAATTCTGATTTTCCAGTGTGTAGCAACTTGCAGTAAGTCAGTGATGCATTTGTTTTACCGTATCACAGAACGGGAATATTCTTTATTTCTTTTGCCTTTATATGCTAAATATTGTTGTCATTATGATTGCTAATTTGGATCAGGAAAGTGTTTTTTCCAGCATATCTGTGCTGTAGTGGTATTCTGCTGAATAGTGTTCTTGATGATTTTATTTGTGTGTGTGTTTGTTATATTTTTTTTAGAAATGTACTAGGAGAATCAACTTCTTAGAATAGCTTTAATTTTTATGTAGCTCATAGATTGTGTGTTCATTTAAAAGACAAATTGTATATGCAGTTATTCAGAGGACTTCTTAGAATCCCAGATTTTTGAGGCTGAATCAGTACTTTCTGCTGCAATGGAAGAAGATGCCTGTTGAGAGTATGATCAGGTTCATGGGCTTAAACAAGCAAGAAGATAGCAGAAATGAGCTATAACAGAAGACAAGGAAAGATGGATTGAAAGACTAGAAAAGATAGTAAGTGAAAAAAGTGTAAATAAAAATGTATTTCAAGGAAGTTTTCTCAATAAATTACAAAACCTGTGCTTATTTTTAAAAAGCCACACCAGAAAACAAAACTAAAAACAACCCTCCCTAAGAAAAACTAAATCCCCCCCAGTTTTTAAAGTCCTGTATTTTATATGAAGTTGAAGGAAAATGGTGGGTTGGATGGGGTTTGAGCAACTGGTCTTGAGAAAGGTGCCAGTGGCTGGGGAGTTGGAACCAGATTATCTGCAAGGTCCCTTTCAACCCAGATCATTCTGTGATTCTGTGAAAGCATAGCCCTGGCTTTACTGGGGAAGAATGTAGTAAGGCTGAAGCTGCCATTAAGTATCTGAGGTTGGGCATCTGAAAATGGTTGCCTCATGGATTCCAGCAGAAACTTACTTTAGCAAGTCAGGCCTCTTATTAAGCTGTTGAAGTATAGGTGATTTTAGGATGCATGCTACATTGCATGTTGAATTTCCACCACGTTTGATTGGGTTTTTTCAAAAGGTGTGTATCTCATGCTTTTGAATGAAATTTCCAGAATTTTTTTCTTCTTCCTACGTTTCATGTCTCTGTTAGTTTGGAAAATATTGATTGCCATTTAGTGTGGTTCTTCACAGAAAAGAAATGAGACAATCCTTTTCCAGCCTTTGGTTGATTTTTAATTGGTAAGAAAATAGGTGTTCTCTATTCCTCCTCAGATTTATTTATTGTGGACTCTCCATCAGTGGGTAAGATAGGAAACACTCAATTTCTCTTTCTGCTCAGAATGTTTTGTTTACATTAGCAATAAATAATGAATCACTTTGCAGATCAACCCTTGAGGTACTATTGCTATTTTGACAACTTGGATTAGCTAGTGCTCCTTCTTTTTATGAAGGTTTTTCCTGCCAAGACATTCTTTGAATACTGATAATGTTGATCCTCTTGCCAGTATGGTTATGTTAGAAAGAGGTATTTTTCTTCTTTCATCACCATGTTCCTTGAAAGCATATTGAATAATGAGACAGCCAAATGGAAATAATTTACATGAGTATTCAGCAAGTTTATTTAAAGTTAATGTTATCTGAAGGCGTGTTAAGAACATTTCAAAGTCAGCTACTGCTTAAATTGCCTCAAACCCTTCAGCCCCAAATGCTGTGTTCTAGCAACCTGTGAGCTCTGGCTGTATTTTACCCAAGGTGGTAAAATACAGCTTTTAGAAGTTCCAGTTCTTCTCTGGAACTGCAGTTTTCACACTCTTCTCTGTTTAATACCAGTAGCCCTTGGCTCAGTCTCTACAAAATCGCTGATGTTGAAGAAATAAAAGGGCATTTCATCAGTGTTTTGTAAGACTGATGATATGGAATGCTTTAATTCTGTTTCAGTTGCCTTTATTCCACAAATGCCAAAATGAGCAAGGACATCCAGTAACTACACCTATTTTAACAATATTAGATATAGTTGAGCCAAAAAAATTTCAGCAAAAGATGGTTTAGATGGTGCCTATCAGCAGGTCATACTGTGCACAACTGGTCCCATGTCTTGTGCAAAGTACAGATGGGCCATAAGTAGTCTCAGTAAATTTTCCAGTTCCTGTTGAGGAAAACTTGGCATAAGTGATTTTTTTTTTCCCAGTGTTTTTCACACATAACATTTGAAGCTTGGTCACACATAGTTCTGTCTAAAACTGTTTCTTTTTTGTTTCTTAAGAGAGTCACAAGTCAGAACTTTTGGATGCAAAGTCCATTTAAAAAGTACTGTAATAAACTGTAGGTAGTAATCTTCCTCAAAACCTCTTTTGTTGGTGGTGTTGACTTAAAGGATGCTATCTTTGTGTTTTCTTTACAGTAAAGTCTCCTCTATTTTCCAAAATTGCATAATCTTAACCAGCAGTTTGTATGAAATAATCCAAATCCAGGGTTTTTTTTCTGTGTCCCTGTCCTCTGTAATAAGTGTGGATTTTTTGAGATTGAATGTGTTAGGGGAAATTTACCGTTTTTAATAATGTCAATATACTTTTCATTCATTCATTGTGCTTCCAAAAACTCTGCTGTAGATTAATGTTGAAAAGAAATCTGAATTGAGCAGAAATAGCAGCACATAAACTCTATCTTGAGTTGGAAAGCCTCTGGAAAGGCTACTCTTGGAAAGGCTACTCTGTTTAATATAATGATGATGAACAAAATCCCTCCCTAATCTGTGTGTCTTAAAATATAAAGAGGAATTATGATTAAGAATCTGCAGTGTTCTGCAGCCAGTATGATTCCATTCTAACCTGGAATAAGCTCAGTCTTTGCTTCTATTCGTTGTTCAGTGGCTTTGCTGAGAAAGCCAAACAGAGAGTTAATTATGGTGTTTTTTTGTGCTGAGGACACCTGTCCACTAGGAAATGCGCTGAGACCCTCAACTCAATTTACATCAGCCAGAGAACAGCTGCCAGATGGTAACTACTTTTGGTCACTACCAACCTGGTTGAATTTGAACTGGTGACCCAGAGGTGAAATGCTTTATATCCTATTACTAATTCCTTGAGGTTTCCAGTTTCTCATCCATCACTTTTTACAAATGACAGCACAGTATATGTCAAAAATCTCAAAACAATTACTGTTTCACATATGCAGTGTGTGTTGCAGAATCTGAGATGTGCCTTTGCAAGGCTTTTGCACTCTCACTGTCGGCTTGAAAAGGTAAGTGGAAAAAAGGATGTTTCCAGAGCTGCATGGGAATTTTCCCTCTTCTTTAGCAATGTACTTTGTCACTGTTATATATGTTATTTTTGTTAACTGCTGTTTTAAAAAAGGTTTTTAAGCCTCCCTTTATTTAAATAGAATTCACTGTGATGTTGTACATTTTCTGAATCACAGTTTTGGATTGGAAACTGGGTGTTGACAATAGTTTGATTGTTTAAGAGGCTTTATTTATTTATTTTCTCCTCCTGCTAGGGAAGTGGAATTTAATAGAATCTTAAAATATCCGGAGTTGGAAGGGACCCACAGGGATCACTGAGTCCAACTGCTGGCCCTGCACAGGGTGCCCCGAGTGTCCCACCATGTGCCCGAGAGTGTTGTCCAAATGCTTCTAGAACATGCTTGGTGCTGTGACCACAGGCCTGGGGAATCTGTTTCAGTGCCCAACCACCCTCTGGGCAAAGAACTTTTTCATAGAATCTGAGATTCATTAAGGTTGGAAAAGACCTCCAAGGGCATCAGGTCCAGCCTTTGACCAAATACCCCCATGCCCCTCTAAACTGCATTGTGAAGTGCCACGTCTGCTCAGTGCTTGAACACTGCCAGGGATGGTGACTCCACCGCTTCCCAGGGGAGCCTGTTCCAATACCTAACCACTCTTGCAGTGAAGAAATTTTTCCTAACACCTAACCTGGACCTCCCTGGTGCATCTTGAGGCCGTTTCCCCCTGGTTGCCTGGGAGAAGAGCCTGACCCCTAACTGGCTATGACCTCCTGTGAGGTAGTGAGCAATAAGATCATCTCTGAGCCTCCTTTTCTCCAAGCTAAACATGCCCAGCTCCCTCAGGCTTCCCTCATCATATTTGTGTTCTAGCTTCATTGCCCTTCTCTAGCCCTTCCACGTATTTTCTGTAGTGAGGGGCCCAAGACTGCATGCAGAACTTGGGGTGTGGTCTCACCAGTGCTGAGTACAGAAAGAAAATCACTGCCCTGGTCCTGCTGGCTACACAATTCCTGATAGAGGGCAGGATGCCATTGATCTTCTTGGCCACACGCTGGCTCATGTTCAGCTGCAGTCATCCAGCACCCCCAGGTCCTTTTCCAGTGGGCACCTTAATAGCCACTCTTCCCTCAGCCTATAGTGCTGCAGGGGCTTGTTGTCATCTAAGTTCAGGACCTGGCACTTCATCTTGTTGATCTGCACACCATTGGCCTTGGCCCATCAATTCAGCCTGTCCAGATCCCTCTGCAGAGCCTTCCTGCCCTCCCACAGATGAACACTCCCACCCAATTTGATGTTGCCTGCAAACTGGCTCAGGGTGCACTCAGCCACCTTCTCCAGATGATTGGAAAAGATGTTAAACAGGCCTGGCCCTGATACTGAGCCTTGGAGAACACCAGTAGTGAGCAGTTGACAACTGCGTTTCATTCCATTCATCACCACTCTCTGGGCTTGGTCATCCAGATAGAGCACATCCAAAAAGAGTATAGCCCATGTAGCTGTCCAAACCATGGGCTTTCAGTTTCTCCAGGAGAATGCTGTGGGAGACAGTGTCCAGGACTTCACTGAAGTTAAGGTTACAACCACAACCCTCCTTTCATCCACTAGGTGTGTCACTTGGACATACGAGGAGATCAGGTTGTCTGAACACTCGTGGCTGAAAATGTGTGATCAAAGCAATGAAAAAGCATACGAGTCTCAGCAGTCTTTGGAATTCTTGAAAGGTTTTGAAGACAGGTGTTACCAGATGAAGATCCTTGGCTCCTTGTAATATCTGCTAACTGCTCTCCTAACTTACCTCCTAACTCCCAAATCTGAGCATTTCTCCACTGTGTCACGCTCAAGAAAGTCTTTTTGTTGAGAGGGTGCTCTCGTGTCATAAAAGGGAAATCTGAGTAAGGAATACACTGGAATTTGTAGAATGAACACTGCTGTGGAACATGACTGTCTTTCAACAAATCCCCATGATAGCTCTAATATGTGATGCCATGGGATAGACAGGTATGTAGCTGCATCTGATAAGGGGGAAAATGGTGTCTTGAGTTTCTGTACTGCATATCTCCACTGGTACTAGTCCCAGCATCACATAAAAAATGGAGGGGGCAACTGATTCCTTAGGGGTGAGTATAAAATATCTAGGAAAATAATAGATTAGTTGCTTAATTTTTTTATAAGCTAAATTGAAAATTTTTTGTGATTCCTGTTTTCAAGGGCAGTTTTTGTAAGGGTTCCTTTTTAGTAAGGTAAGTTACCATAGGTTTTAAAACAGGACACCAGGTAAAGCGTGGAGCTGAAAAACAGCAGTGCATTTCAAGGCTGGCATTCTAAAGAATGTGGTGAAGACTTTATATTGATCAGTTTTGATCTTAGCAGATGGGTGTTCTTCCACTGCAGAGAATGTGCCAGCCCTTGGAGCTGGGTGTCTGTGCATCATTAAGATGAAGAGGTTATAGACATAGTACTGGATGATGTGGTTTTGTTTCCCTTGGGCTCAGTTCAGTCTTAGGATATTGCTGCCTAATTTTGTTCATGTTTGTGTACTTTCTTAACAGGTAGACAGCAATGCTTCCAATTGAAGCCTAATAAGCTATTAGGTTTTAAGTCAAGAAGTTAAGGCACATACTGGCCCAAAGAGTTATCTGTAGTGGGATCTCAGATGTCAGGGTGACAAGATTTTTGAAGCATGTAGCACAAAACTAGAGAGACTGTGAAATGCAGTTCTCTCTTAAAGAGCTAACTTACCTTACCAGCCTACAGCTCATGTACAACTGCTTGCTCAACTAGACTTTTACCCCCCCAACCTACGGGGTGAATAATGTGATTGTCATGAAATAAATAAAGAAAATAGGTGGGGTTTGGGTACTAAAAGTCTACTTTAAGTGTACTGCCATTATGTAGTAATAAGGTAAATGGAATGAGTCTGATTAACTCGTAGCATCATAATTGTGCTGAAGTAGCCACTGTTGGAATCAGCATCTGGTCCCAGCTCTAATTAAGATTTTCCTTTTATCTTGGATTGCAAATCACTGTAGCTGCTGGTAGAAATTCTAAAATGTGAAGGATAGTTAGGGATGCAGAGCAACTGCCTTTTTTTTTTTTTCTTTTTTCTGTTCTTCCTTGGGATCTTTGAAGAAACAAATGCTGAGCAACTTAGTTCTTTCTGGTGCTGTATAGCAGGGACCCCACTGGGAAGAGGGGTCCATACACTCTTTCGCCACACTTGACACGTTTTTCAGGGAATCCTCCTGTACTATATGTGCTCATCCTGAAATAACAAATGCCTAGTGTGTGGAGTCATACGGTCATTTAGGTTGGAGTGTATATTGTCATCCTCACAAAAGTATGCCTGTGTCCTAGGGCTGCATGGGCTGGAGAAATAGGTACACACAGATACATACATCATTATCTTCTGCATTTGTGCAATAGATTTTATATGCGTTAGGACATTTTGTGAGATCTGGATCGTGCAATCCCCTTCAATGAAACAGAGAGGTGGAATATATTTGGCTAGCTCTTGCAGAATCTAAGATGGGCCATATGTAATAATATATCTTTGAGTAGGCTGTTTCTGCAGCGTCATCATACTGACTAGAGTCAGATTCTTCCTTGGCTCATCCTAGACACCAGCTTTATATGACCTAGAAAAAAATATGGGGGGTGTGTGAGAGGGGTGTATTTTTAGCTAAACTAAAGGGTATAAGCAAGGTTAAAAAAATAGGGTAATGCAGGAACCTCATGGCAACACTTTCCAAAATAAATTGAATGGAACAGGCATTGTTTCTCTGATTTTTTAAATGCCTGTTTATACATCTGGGAAATCTAGAAAAATAATTTTCTGTAAATTACCAGCTCTTCCTATGTTGTTGCTTTATAATGTGCAGTCAGGGCTAAAAAGGAATACACGCTCTATTCTGTCTTTATATAGTATAGAAATTTAGGAGTTGCATGGCCTCTTCAGTTTGTGGCTTTAATTTGACTTACAGTGGTAACTATTTCCTAAAATTCTGACTGTAGTACTGAGTATAAATATCTGGTGAGTATATGACTATTTAAAAAACTAATCTGAATCTATTACAGTATCTACTTTTAGCAAGTTTGCATTTAATAAGTTCTTATTTTCCACAGCTTTCTTAAAACCACCTTACTCAAGTGATCTTTTCATAGTTCTGAGTATCAGCCATTCTAGCAGGTCAAGCTGTGTAATAACCTTGCATTAATCAGCAGCTAAGATTTATATCTGTACCTGCAGCATCACACTAGGATACCCGAAAATAAACAGCATGATGTTTATATTAGTCATGTAACAAGTGTCTTTTTCAGTTTGGTCACATGCATTTAATTTAAAATACATCCAGTAAAGAAAAAAATCACTTGGCACTTTCTGTTTCCATTTTAAGTAATCAATTTTAAAATAGAAGCAGTACAGGATATGTTTTATAAGAGGAGCTATAAAGAAGAGGACAGATTCTTTCATCACTCCAGAATGTCTTTGAGGAGGCTTAGAGCAGGTGTAGAGGAGAGAGGCTGAGGCAGCCCTGGGCTGTCCTTCACCTCTGCCTGCTCTGGAGCATGGGAGGACTCCCTGCCAGAGTGTGGATACCCAACCCGTGGCTCTCCTTGCTCCCCTTTTTCTGTTTGCTGCCCCCCCAATGTAAATTGTGTTTTATGTTTGAGGGGTTCACCTCGCTGTGGAATAGCCAAGCTGTGATCCAGCATGTGCAAAGGCTGCTCTCTAGGAGATGAATCACATTCAGGCAGGACTAAAAAGTCCCACTTCACAAATACTGCAGAATGTATGTGAAACTGGAAAATTAAAGATTTGTGAAATAGTTTAGGGTCAGCAGTCTCAAAGCTTTACAATTCCACCTGTCCTGTAAGAAGGGAATATCATGTTCCAGGAGAACTGTGTTCTTCTGTGGAATTCACCCCTGAAGGCCAGCAAATATTCCACTGGACAGGTGGAATTTTAAGGCTATGTATAGCATTTCTTGAGATGGGTGCATGTGTATTTTTTGCTCTCTCACCATCCTTTCACTTAACAGCATGTACTTGAAAATTGCCACAGCATTTTGAATTTATGGGGCACCTAGTACCTATTGAAAGTATAAATTTCAACAGCATTGTAACATCCAATTTAAAATGTGACATGCTGCATTATTTTTCCTTTTGTATTTAAAGGTTGCACATTGAATACACTCAGGCAGCTAACAGTGGCAAAAATGAAGTGGACCTGAGTGTAGTAGTCTCAGTTGCCTAGAAGCAGAAAACCAACCAAAGAACTGCATTTTTATTCTAGATGCACAGCAGTGAAAGTCAGCAGATTCAGAATTAAATTTGTGACTATTTGGCATAGGACTTCTCATTAGTGATAGACAAAATTTCACCTCCCAAAGTAACTAATACCTTCTGTATGCATAAGTGGACTTGACAAGTAACTTCTGTTGCAAGTTGCAGTTCATATTGCCTTACTATTTATTTATTAAGTCTTTGTAATAATATTTCAAGACATATAGCTCATAGAGCAGGTGTTCCTTCATCCTTCTAAGTTGTAAAAATTTTCATTAGAAAAATAACTGCTTTCCTAATATATAGTTCCTTAGAAACTGCTTTTCTTTCTAAATGGCAGGCTTGTCATAGGCCTAGAGTATCCAGGTGAGAGCTATGGATGGACAGCTAATAGCCTGATCTCTACTGAAACAAGCTCTTTGGTATAAGAAACTTAAGCATTGCAGTGCCCACCTTCAAGTATTGACCAGCCTGTGAGAGACCTGTCATAAGCCCTCGCTTTAACTGCTCAGGAAAAGCACAAAGCCCACTGCTGTATATCTAAGAGGAGAACTAATATTTGCATTGACTTGGTTTTAACAGTTGCCCTCAGGTACAGAAGTCCAGAATAGCCACAAAACATGCATGAATACAAGCTTTGCGTAGTTTTCCAATTGCTGTGTGTCTAAATAAGTAACACAATATGAGAAGACATGTCAAAAGGTACCATATCGAGTCTGTTAACGCTGAAAGTTGTGATTTTCAGAGGTCAAGGTACAGAATGTTACATATACAGTGTGTGTGCAGTTGCATATGCATGTTCATAGACATGACATGAGTTCAACAAATATAATGTCAAAAATTTGACTCTGTGCCATTTGTTTCAGGCAGTTATTTGGCAGAAGACCAGGGTATCAGATCACAAAATGGCCTGTATGTCAGTTCTGGGAACAGCCATTATGAGCAGTATGGTACCTTTTCAACACTGCTGCGAATATCCTGAGGTGAGTTTAAACTTCCTTCTCCCAAATTCATTTCAGGTCTGTCAATGAAGAGAGCTAAAGAAATGCTCAACAAGAAGGAGGCTTTGAAAAAGAAGGTGTGTCTCCAGATTGACATCTGATTAATGCATTTGATTCTATTACTGTCCTCTCCGTAAAATTAATTGGTTTGGTGATTGAAAATCCACTCCAAGAATCACCTCATCAGGACTCATGTGGCACTGATCAAATGGCAGTAAAAACAGTTGTGATGACAAATGCAGAATTGCTGATTGCTCAGAGCTGTCTCAGTTGGGATTCCTGGCCCACAGGCAGGTTGTGCTCTGATTAATATCTAAGCATTTAGATGGTTCTCATCTTCGTGGCCTCTTAGCCTTGCACTCTAAAGGGTATTCCCTCAATTTCAGTGGGGGCACCTGAGCATTGGAAGAAAGACATACTTAGAAGGGCAAGTTGTGCAAAATTTCACCCAAACATGTATTTCAACAAAACACTTCCTAGTTTTCAAAAAATTCTGTGTTCTTGGCTTCCTTTGCCCCTTCTGAAAATGAGGGAATTCCTCATTATACCCTCCTTTGTCTAATGTTTACAAAAATGTTTTACTTTGTTTCCATTTTTGTTGGAGAAATTTTTATTAAAGGGGAATCTTGCTACCTTGGAACCTTCTAAGCTGCATTTTCCTGTATCAGGTAGTAATAAACCTTGACAGGATGAGATGAATCACTGTAAAGTCACAATGGCTCTTAGACACAACTTACCAATGCTGCTTTCAGCATGGTGCTTAATAATATTATTCAGACTTTAAGGTCTCATTGTTTTTATGTGCAGCTTAATAGCATTATTCAGACTTAAATCTTGAGTTTGCCAGAGTGCTTTTATACATGCGGTAGAATGAGGGGGGGCAAAGCAAAGTCACTTCCTGTACTTTACAAAATTTTAGTTGTTTATATCTGAACAGAACATCCAGAGCTATTCTTACCTGAATGTAGCTTGGATGTGCCCCCAGGACAAGTGCAGGGGGCTCCAAAGGGAAGATAAGGGGGTATTTAGAAGGGACTAGCTTGGAGGAGGCACTTAGGTTCTCACATTACTTCTCTGCTATATCGTGAGGCATCCATATTCCTTGAATAGAAGTTGGGGAACATTCCATCTCTCTCTCTGTCTCTAAATAGTGTGTAAAATACCATGTGCATCATTTATAGGTGTATAAGTGATCCATGCATAATGTCGACGTTCAGAAACTGTGGACATTTCTAAACTAGGCAGCCAAACACTATGGAGTGACAGAGTTAAATTGCCTGTGTAATAATTTTTTCCTCCCTTGTGTGCAGGTATTGGAACAGGTATTTAGGGGAAGGCATATACTGCTTTTTTTCCTTCCCATTCATTCTGTCTCTCATTTGCTACACAGGCGAGAGGGCAGCTCTTTAATTCTTTTAACTCCTATTTGTTCATTATATAGCTTCATGCTCTTTTGCTGCAAAGTCTACTCTAGACAAAACTAATCTTGCTGTTCCTTACTGCAGAGTTAAAACTTCTTCAGCAGCTGATCCAGGGATTTTAAAGGCCTTCTTGAAAACATCTCCATTATGGGCACTGAATGACACAGGAACACATTTCAAATTAGTCTTAAAGCAAGCAAACTCAGGAGCTATTTGTAAAATAAAAAGAAAACCAAGAAAATGAAGGACTGACACAACTTTTTAAACTTTTCAGATCCCCAGTCTTGTAAATGGATAGATTTATTTGGGCTGAAAACTTTCACACAGGAAATTTCCCTAGTGTCTTCTTTTCCTGTGAAGGTTAAGTTTAGCAGCTACATGTGCCACTGGGAGAAAGATAAGTATAAAAGAAAGGCATTCTGCTGTCCACCTACCACAGCTGTATTTTAAGGCATACAGGTTTTTATTAAAGTATTAATTTTGAAAACCGTTGATCCAGTATGAAATCAAAGTTTCATTAATATTTTTGAGTCTCCGTAATTTTGTCTTCATCCTTCATATATTTTCATATATGAAAATTCTACTAAGACTATTATTATAAATTGTAGTTAACTTTTAATGAGCATACTGATATTCTTCATAGCTGTAAATAGTAACAGCAGTCAGCCATTTCTAAATCTGGCAGCTTGTTAAATGAGTTATTTAGAGACTTTCAGTTTTGCTTTAATGTTTTCTGTATATAAAAATACTGTTGGAGGTGAAAGACTTGTATAAATATTTGTGAATTAGAAAAAGAGCTTGAAGCATAGAGGAGGAGCATTGAGGGAGGATGTGCTAAAGTTACAGAATAAAATCTAGAAGTGCTGCATGTTGTTTTCTGATAATCATCCAACAGATACTTGACACCTCTTAATTTGACCAGTGGTGTTTGGTTCTTTGAGACGTTGCTGACCAGAACACGCCAGCTTTAGCACAGAATGCTTGGTACAAGGTCAAGAGGGAATAAGGGAGCACATGAGCAGATAGCTGCGTGACGTAGATGAATGGGAAGGGTAGGCCAAATCCCATGGATCTTAAGTTCCATTTCAAATGCATGATAATTTGGATTTTAGTAAATATAAGGGGTTCTGCCAAAAGCAGACCTTTTGAGGACTCATTTCTGTGTTGAGTGATCCACCCTGCTACCAGAACATTCTCCAGACTGTCTCATATCTTCAAAATCCTCATGCTGCCCCAGTGTTTTTTCACCTGTTAGTTTGGGCAGGTGGAGGAGGGCAATGTGTGGGGAAGGATGTGGGCTGTCCAGGCCGTCAGTTCTTGCATGCTGCTGGTTCCTGGTTTTTGAAAAGTTACAATTGCCTTTTCTTTAGTAAGGTCATTATCTTGAGGCTGTTCTCTCCAAACAGCTGTCAGTTATCACAGGAGTTGTGGAAATACATCTTTGGGATTTCTGCTGCTTTATCAGATTGATTTGAAATCCATCCAACAGTTTCAAAGTTGCATAGTGAGGGAGAGAGGGAAGAGATGGGACAAGCAGCACAAGTCATCAGCCTTATTTTGACCTGAAAAACCTGTTAAAGAATCTCAACAGAAAAATCTTAAAACTTGGAGTTCATGTTAGGTACACAAATCATGTGCTGTTTCCAAGGCTCCCTGGCAGTGCTGTGCTCACAGGTTCTGCTGCAGCCTGTGAATCGTGGGTGCTCAGCACTCTTGAGAGTCAGATGATTTGGATACAGGTGGCGTAGGTAAATTTAGGTGCCCTGATTAAGGCCCTGTGACAGGCTATTTAAGGTGCTCTGTACATAGAAAGGGAGGGATTGTGTGTTTTGGGCTTTCCCTGTAGGGGTGGCTCACTGCTGCCCTGGCCAGGTTGGACAGCACTCTGTGCCTTTGGCTTGGACAGGGCTTAGGTTGGCAACCCCGCAGTCAGCAAGCCAAGAGCTGCTGGCCTGGCTCTCCACAGCCTCAGCTCCAGGCAGCATCCTACTGCAACTGGCAGTCTAAATGAGAAATACGACAATAAATTGATCAAGGGAAATAGATACAAACCCATCTTTCTCAGCCTCTTTCTTTTTTTTACTCTAACTGCCTTTATCTTTGTATATTATAACTGTCGAGAAGCAGTGCGTGCATTTGTATGATCTTGACTCCCATACAATTTTGTTTTACTATCTCACCTTCATAAAAAAACATTTTGGGTTCTTTAAAAGACTTTTGCACTGTATTTGTTTTATCATTGCAGATGAAAATTTCTGGATTTCTCCCAAAAGCTGAGTCAGACAGTTCTTTGACAAGCCTTTCAAGTTCAGAAAGGAGTTTCATTTTTATAAATAATCGTCCAGTTCTTCAGAAGGAAATACTGAAGGTAACATCCTCTAGCTTTTAATTCAAGGAAATGTGATTTCTTTGAGGACAGAGACAACTAAGCAATCTACAACGTTTTTCCCCCCATGAAATAATTTAAGTATTACAGGTGAAGATACTAGCATTTACAACAGAAAGCCCTTCCACAAGTCTGACACTCCTGGTGCCTCAGTTCTATTCCATTTGCTGCAGTCAGATCACAGAGCTGGAGGTTGTGGTTTTGCCTGTTTAACAAAATTAATTTCAGATGCTCTATGCAAGACACCAGAATAGCTGATTCTTAGTATTGGCCTGTAGAAAACACCTGTGCAATTTCCCATAAGGGAAATTTATGTCGTTTCTTGTAAGAGAATTCTTCTGTAAAATTTTGATTTTGTCCACTTCCAGCTGTGGGCTTATCAAGTGAACACCCATGCTTTCCCTTTAAATTTGTGTATGCATTGGGTAGAAATGAAAGTGATAGTGCAGCAGCATTGGCTACAGCTAGGCATTGTGTAGGCAGAATTTGATACTCTTGGGTTTCTCTCGCTACTGAACCTTGCAGCACTTCACTTGGAGCAGCCTTGCTGTCCTAATCCTTGTCATCGCCAGGGAAGAAAATCATGCTCATGCCAAAGTGCTCCTGCAGGTTTTAAAGTGGACACAACAATGGTTTTCAATTGTCAGGCAGGCAAAGCTTTGTATATGTAAACTCTGAAATTATGTTGGTATGTTAAATGCTGAATAAGGGTAATCCATCTCCATGCATTCTTTGATGTGCCTGGCTCTTCTGGGAGTTCAAAGCTTAGTTTGAGTCCCATGACAGAGATGGTTCTTTAATGAAAGCAGGGAAGCCTGGATTCAAGGTGGGATTCAGCATACAAAGTAAAAGTACAGTGCCCTGCGTGGAAAATAGGCTATATATCACTTTTTCTTCCATGCTATGAAGGCATGGAAACCACCAGGAACTACTGTTTTGATGATTATTCTGGCCTATATGAGGACCTTTTAAGCATTTCTTTAACTTGAAAAACTGACAGAACCAGCAAACCAGTTATGCTCTTATAATGTCAGATTTTGTTTCTGTGCATTTTTGTCTATTTTATTGCCTTTACTGACATCTCTTTATTAAATCAATCTGTAGTTAATTCGACAATACTACAGTCAGATGACACAAAAGGACTGTACTCGTTTATATCCTGTTTTCTTTTTGAGTATTACTGTACCTGCCTCTGCTGTGGATGTGAATATAACACCTGATAAAACACAAGTTTTGCTGCATTATAAGGTAATTAAGGTTTGCTCTGTTTCTGAGTTGTCAGTCTTTATATAAGCATGACAACAGCCTTGGGACTACCAGAATGTTCAAACATAAACACTGGTGCTGGGTTTTGGGGTTTTTTTTTAGTTACATAACAGCTTGCCTTTGTCAGAGCACTGTTTTGATCAAAAGTACTGAACAGGCTAACTGGAGGATTCTTCAAAATTGGTTTCCCAGTTCATTTAAAAGATTTTGATGCTGTCAGATATATGCATGTACCACTTTGGTTTCAGATGGCTTTACAGGGAGAGAAGCTAAGTGAAATTATGATATGTGGCCCTGTATAGATCTCATGCTTAGCTTTGTATTTAATCCAAGTAATCCTATTTAAACACCACCAATAAGGTGAGGGTGGGCAGGAGGGCAGTTGATTTCTCATCAAAACACTGTTTTGTCAGAATGTGTATATATTATTGATGACATCAATTACAATTGCCACAGAAATTAGAAAGATTGCATTGGTGGTTATTAATGTGCTTATTCAAAGTGAGTATAGGTAGTCACACCAGTATGTTAATCCTCTTATTCATAAAAACCTTCTGTATTTGTCTGTGTTACTCTTGTAAATGTCCTGCCTGTTAAGGGTCATTTGTATGAAAATTAATACAGCATTTTTACATTTGATCTAGTTTTCCTTTGGCATTAGAAAAAGGGTTGGAGTTTCTTTTCTCTCTTTTTTTTCTTTTGTTTTTTAAAATTTATTTCTGTTTCTTATGAGTTTGGGTTTTTTATCTTGCTCGTTTCCATCACTTGGTGCAAAATTGAATTGGAAACATGCACCATAAAAGTACCTACACAAGCACATTCACATGAAATTGATGTTGCTGGTGCACCTGTTTTGGCTGTAAACTTCTAACTCCATATCAGTTAGGATTAAATTTACATGATACTGGTTTAAGAAGTCAAACCCCTGTTATAAAGAAAGTATTTAATTGGCTTTGTGATACCAGAGTAAACTAGTGAAGCAGAATACATGTCACAAAATATTTGAGGCTGAAAGTGTCCAGAGTCTTTTGGAATGTGTGAACAACTGAAATTCAATAATCTGCCCAGATTTGTCTAAAGATTATTCCAAATAAGAGCACTTTGCATATTGTTCTGTATTCTTGGTATCTGGCAGTTACATTTTCAGGTGCACTTGTGTGTATGTATTTTCTTCTTTTTTTCCAGGAATCTGTCTTACTTGCAGTTGAAAATGTGTTGAAATCACTGTATGGACCACTACCTGCTGCAGTCCCTGGTGAAAGTAATAAAACAGATGTTACCTCAGAAGACATGTTTGTTCATAGAACAGACCAAACAGATGTGGTTGTTAATGAAATGGGACCATCTGGAAATGATGAGCTACATGCCCCTACTTCATTCCTTTCACTCAGCAGTGATGTGCAAAACTGTCAAGCAGGAAAAAACGCAGAGATCTGCTTAAATCATCAGACATTTAGTGGTGATAATGTACACAGTCGCCTGGACAAAAGAGAGGTTTCTAAGAGTGATGCCTTTCCAGACAGTTCCTTAAATTTATTGCGTGAGGAGGAACAGAATGGACAGAATATGGCTGATATTCAAAGTAATTGTGTTCCTGTGGACCCTGAGTCTAAAAAAGCCAATGAGCACTTTTTGAGTTCTGATAATATTGACAAAATAGATAAAAATGAGGAAGCCTTAGTTTTTAAGGACTTACCTAAAATCTCTGCTGATAGTTGGAGTATGGGAAGTGCATTTAAAGACAGTCTGGGAGACAAGCTGGAACCTGTTAAGATCTTGATTCCTGAAGTTGGAGGGACAACTAATAAGCAAAATGAATACACTGGTGAAAAAAGCAGTGAACCACAAAGCTCAAATCAAAGCATAAAGAAAAAAAATGTGATAAGTGAAAAATTTGGACATGTGACAGCTTATGACTTAATTAATAGCAAAATAATAAAGAAACCAAAGTCTGCATTTGAATTTTTCACACATGAATGTCGTCCAAAATTGATAGATGATAATCCAAAGACCAGCATGAATGACATCCTACTGACAATTGAAGAGCAGTGGAAGAATTTGAATGAAGAGGAAAAACAGGAGTAAGTTCAGGCCATGTCATGCTTCTGAATGTGGAAGCTACCAAAGAGTCACTCGTAATGAATTAAAAATAATTGTAACCTTCTAGTTATTTATGAAAAAATAGATAATGAATTTTGACTTCTCAAGATCAGAATCAGTATTGTTTCACATCAGAGTTGCTGTGTTTTGCTATATGCTGTTGTGCACTGCAGATTGAAATTACTCCTTTTGCCACTGTGCTGTGCAGCAGTTGGATTAGGGACAGCAGTAGTTAGGGACAGTTCTGCTGAACAGTTATTTAAGATAACAGGTAAGAAAGTGACTGTTTGAATCCTACAAACTTCTAAGGGCAGCCTTTACAGTATCACTCCCTATGCACTGTCCTTGAAAACCAGCATGGTGATGGATGAGGCACTGTAGAGTTCTTCAGAGGTTTTTCAACTTTTATTACTATAAAGTGAGAATTTATTTTTAGGAACTTTGGTACTCAAACACTGGGTAAATCCCATTCTTCTAAGTTTAATTTGTATCCCAGCCTCAGCTACCTCAGAATTGTATTTGCAAAACCCAGTCAAATGACACAAGGAATTACTTCTTCCCCTAAGCAGATATTCCATTGCTGGTTCAGAGACTATAGCACAGTCTAAATTTTAATCTGTTTCAGATAAGACCAAGTCTCTTCCTGGATTACAATCTGAATAGCTAAATTCCATATTTTTCTAAAATGAATTGTCACTGAGTTTTGGAAATCCATCTGCAAGAAAAGGAAATATTATAATAAGACATCTGAATTGTTCTGAATGTCAGCTATATCAGAGTTAAGTGAAACCTTTTCACCTAGCTTCTGGTTTACCTCATTTAAAGTTTACTTTGCAAGCAACATGCCATGGTCACAAACTCATGTGAGAAAGTGTTTTGTCCGTCTCTGCATAAGCAGAAATATTATTGTAATAGTAGAAATCTACTCCAATTATATTCATGTTTTTAATGAAATGAAACAAAAGGTTCTGCCAGCTGTTTCAGAAAATTTTAATTTGCTCTGCTTTAGCTTTTGAGATTTCATGGTTGCTTTCCTGGTACAACTGTTATGTTAAAGAGTGTGCCTACAGATTAACTTTGCATTAGTTCAGGAAGGAGACCTCTCTGGTAATCACGTTTTCCTTATATGTAGGACTGAATGCAATATGTTATACACAGTGTATATATATTTTCCTTATATGTGGGATTGAATCCCATGGCTGTTGAAGGAGATGAAGAATTCACCACTAGTTGCATCTATAGATACCAGCTTTGGTTTACCTTTCCACATTTATCTTAAGATTGCCTCAGAGAATAGCAAATAGGAGGAGATACCCAGACAACTTTTTCTGCAGAGCAACAATCCAGAAGGACTTATGGCAGAGAACATAAGTCTTGCCTCCAGGTACTCTGGATAAATTGGGCCACCTAGAGGTAACAGCAAACGTAAAGACATCAGGGCAGCCCAGTGCCACAGCTCTACTTCGTGCATCCTTGCTGGCACAGCCCCACATTTCCTGGGCTCCAGTCCTTCATCCTTCTGTGATAAAGTCCTGCCTTGTGCAATGAGTGTGCATGGTTTCAGCATCTCTGTTTCTCTCTGTGGCCCCTCCATCGGGTCTAAATTAATTTAAATCCCTTTTGGGAGTAGTACAAGCACCAGATGTCTCGTAGTGACACAGGATGGCCTTTTCAAAACAAGCCAGCATTTATTACACAACCGGAATGTCAAATGTTATGGTCTTTAGGTTATAATAGAGGAGGAAAGCTCCATGCATGTCCATGCTGGCAGCATTACATATCCCCCTGCTTTGCAAAGGATTTCATTCCTTGCAGTCGCTCGGCTCTTACTTAATACAGTTTGCATGTGTTTCTGGCCTTTATGTTTCCTGCATATCAGGCTCAGGTAGGAGTGGGAGAAATCCCTCCAAGTGCCATAACAGTGGCAGGAGTAGTTACCCTGAAGGTGTAGGAAAGGTTCAAAGTTGCACACATTGTCATGGGACTAACAAATCACCTTGTCAGCACTCTGCAATAATTCTTCATGAGTAGATTTGTACCTTGGGAGAAACATTTTTTCAGGTAGCATGGTCTTTGCTGTCAGAGTTTGCAAGAAATACTCAAATTCAGATTATTTGTCTTATAAGAGCTGAGAGACATATATTAAAAGGGGTTTTTAATACGCTGATTATTTTGTTTGGGTTTATGTTGCAAGGGGGAAAGAATATATCATGGGTCCATTTTTCTAGTTAAACCAAAGCTGCCTTTGAAACTAGACTTCATTCTAGTCTTCCACTCTCTGATTACATCCGGTTTTGCAAATTTTCTTGGATTTAGGTTTTGTAGTGGCAGATCCTGAATTTGCAGTCTTAATTCACAAAGCAGAGAAATGCTGTTCTTGTAGCACTTGTTGATTATATGTTCCTCTGTGGAAGGATTTTCAGAAAGGCAAAGGTATTACTCAGTTTGTAAATCTGCAGTTTTTCTTTGGTTCTGGGCAAATCACTGATACTGATGTGTTTGAATTTGGAAGATGCTCACAATCAAAGTTTGTAAGACTAGAATTTTTCTGATGGTAGCCTAAACTGACAGGCAAGTTGGACTTTGTTTGAAAGTGCTTTCATTTTGGATTATCAGTGATCACTAAAGGCTCAGTTCTCCTACACCTAAATATTTTTCTGCATTACAGTTAGGTCTATTCAAAACAAAGTATTTATTGATCTGGTCAAAGCTGTAAATGAATTTGGGATTAAAAAAAATTCTGTTCAAGTGATTTCATCCATTCATTTTAAAAGGAGCAGATGTTTTTTATCTTAATGTTTGCTCCATATTTTCTAGGACGTGATTTATTGCAAGAAACTATTTAAGCTGACTTTTTTAGTTAACTAAATATTGGTACCATATGTGAATGCTAGCACATCATAATTAATTGCAAATGGTGACCCTTTTGTTGACCTTAATTTTCCAGCATGCATACACATAATTGAATCAAACTGTTCCAGCAAGTAGCAATAAATAAATATGACCAGCTAAAATACTTATTTCCAGTACTAGCATATGATAGTACTTCTTTTTTTTGGTTTTATTTTAATTGAAGATTGGACTGGTTTGAATTACCTTCTAGAATTCAGAATATCAAATAAGGGCAAAAAGAGGGAGTTCAGCAAATCACAACCTTTGTTTTCAGAAAAGGAAATTTCATATGCAGTAGACAAGCATAAACCTGGGACCTATAAAAGTTAAGTTATCTCACTGACATTTATAAACTCATTAAGAATCCATTCATGTTGTAGAGGTTTAGTATGTAGTAATGTTTTAACCATTTACACGGCATTTAGGAGTAGTTTTTTATTGACTGTTTTTGAAAAATCTGTAAGATTGATTATTACTTACAGAATTCTGTGATAATCATACATATCCTGTATTCTTACACTTCATATGGCTAATTTTAGGCTATTTGAAATCAAATATGCTTTTTTAAAGTAAGACCTGGGGCTTGGGAAGTTATTCAAGCTCCAAAGTCCTGCCAGCCCCATGGCCTCCCCTGGAAGGCTGTAGAGCTCTAGAAACTTAAATTACTTTGTGAATTGAGCTGGATGTGCCTGTGACAAAAAACTCCTTCAAAAACCCTGTATTGGATTGCAGATTAAGCAAGGGACTGAGGTGAAAAGAACCTTGCTGTAGATCTTTATATGTTGCACTCTGTTCCTTGCAGTAATAGTTCCTCCCCCTTACAGTAATTGAGGTTTTGCTGGCTGTCTTGATGAAGGAAAATTTCCAGCTTTTGTTCAAGATGTGAAGTAATAGCGGCACTGTCGCCATCTCCATCGCAGTGGGCAGCATGTTGATGTGGGTACTTGAATGGACCATGGATGTGATTCTTGGCTGTTCATATGGTTATCTTTCCTTCTGCTTTAGTGTGTTAGGGGTTGGAGTCTGGAGCTTTTTATCTGCTTATGCTAGTGGTTTGTTTTCTCCAAGTTATGAAACAAAAGCCACTAAGGACCAGGAACGGTACAGCAGAGAGGTCAAGAAAGCCAAAGCACAGCCAATGCACCGACCAGCAAAGGAGGCAGAAAAACACAAACCCAAGCTGAAGAGTTCTGCATCTGACCAGCAGAAGCTTGACAAGATATTTCATAACCAGATTGAAAAGAAGGGGAAACTGGAGCAGCCTGTGAAAATTGTGACAGTGCCTTTTTCTCTGAGTTCCTGTAGACGTCACCTTCAGAGGCAAGAGAGAAATGTTTCAGATGAACACGAGCTTTTCCTGATCCGTCGTCAGAGTTTTCCTGATGTCTGGATACTTGCTACTGAAAAAAATGTCAAGTTGCTGAATCCATATAGATTGGAAGAGGCCCTGCTATGTAAGAGATTATTGGTGAACCATAAGCTTCCTGTAGAGAAACTGGACACTCCAATTGTGTTAACAGACAGGTATAGTACTATTGAGCAAAAATATGTATGTTACTTTAAACATCAGTTGCTAATTATTTACGTTAAACTCTGGCAAGGCCCCCTTTGCTAATGCTGTGCTTATTTGTGTACTCATCTTTTAAAACAGATTTTTGGCTTTTATGCTTTGATCTTGAAGTACTGAGCACACTTGGTCTTATTCTAGCTGAAATAAGTATGATTTTTGACCAGTTTCATTAGTAGTGCATCAAATACAAATTTCCTCCCCCAGAAGAAAATTAAATGCTCCACATTTTTACAACATCACTTTAGCTGACTTTCCTCCAAGAATTAGGAAATGGCTGATAGAATTATTATTACTGTATGCCTAAGCTTGGTCCCTCACTAAAATAAGTGAATACTTCTCATTTTGTTTCTTTAAACAAATTGCTTTTCAAAAATACTTTATAAAATCTTGATGACTCCTTATCACTTGCTTTTTCTGTGTTTTTTGCGCACTTGTAATTTTCACATAAGGGATGCTGGTTTTTAACACTTTGGGGATTTTTTTTTTCCAGTCTTATTGGTGGATCTCAGTATATGGCTGCTCTTTATAAAATGCAGAAGAATTACCAGAGTTTCCATGGATCAGCCTATTTGTCAGATCCAAGGCTTGTAGCAAATGGATTCCAGATAAAAGCAATAGAAGGTATGATGGTTTTAAAGTCTGTTAGTTGTATTGGAGCTTGTTTCCTGTGATTTAATGATTTAAATTATTGTTAAATGTGGATCATGTTATTCTGCATCACCTTGTCTTTTAAAGCACTAGCATTCTGCTTTCCTTAACATAGAGATTTTATTTCTTGGCAAAGAATGTAATCTTCCACACAGAACACTGAGTAATGGAAACTGGTGACTGAACAGAAAACTTTAATAGTATTTCAAAGCACGCTCTGAAATCCATGTTTTCCTCCCTTCTTTCTTCTTTTCTCAAAATGCTCAATGTCCATATCCTTAATTGCTGTTCTGATATAATTTAAATTAAACTGATAGGAATTCCCAAGCCCAGGCACCTTCTGCAAGTATGTGCTTTAGCTGACTACTCCTGTACTGCTGAGCAGTTAAGGAGGTCCAGTAAGGAGCTGGATCCTGGTTAATGTCATACTTTTCTATTAAAATTGTAATCTAGAGCCCAAAGGGGCCAGCAAAGAGATGGTCAAAGGATCACCACACCTTTTCTCAGAGTTTCATCTGAATATATTTTGAAGGAGTATACTTTTTAGTACCTCTCTGTTGATCACAGAATAAATGCATTTCATTTAAGTTTTTTTTTTACTTTATCAAGAGAGCTCAAAGGTCTTTACATCTTTCTGAAGAATGGTTTCTAGGGATGCATTGGAAGCACAGGGGTGACCCAGTGTAGGTTCTGCAGATCACAAATTCTATAGCAGAATTCCAAGAAAAGCAAACATCTTTGGGGGTAGCACCTAGCTGACAGCTCAGGGAAAAGACTGGCCATAAGAGCTGTTAGAAATGCTATAGCTTCATGTGTTACAGATCCCTACATATGTACAGTGATGACAGATATACTGTAACATATGGGATCTTTTAAGGGTAGGTACAAAAAAGGGATGTAGACCAACTCCTTCACTCAGAGGCTGTCTCTTGTGAAGAACAGAGCCAAAGCTGTTTTCCTTACTGAATTATGCCCAGCAAAACCAAGGAAACTTCTTTGTGACTGACTAAATCTCTACATAACTACCAACACCTTGGTAGAAGAGGTGTTGATGTTAATCTTGATAATAATCATGGAGTGAATGATTAGGGAAATAAAGCATGTACTGTAAGAGGTAACTCTTACATGGTTTACTCAGACAAGCAAATCAAAAGGTGAGGTCTGTGATATGTCCTTAGGCAGATATGGGAGAGAGGGATTGTGGCTTAACAGTTTTGCTCACCAACTTTTTTTTTTTAACATCTTGATATTCTAAGTTTGCTCAAAATGTAATTAATGTAAACTAGACGTGAGTAAATTGAATGTGAAAGTTTGAAGACAATTCGTTTTTCATCCTGGATGAAGAGTTTAATTTCTAGTTTATTTCTAAGCAACAGCAGAGATCTGTTGACCAGTCATATAGTACTTCAGATGTGTCATGGTTTAACCACAGCCAGCAGCTCAGCCCCACACAGCCTCTCATTCACTCCCCCCTCAGAGGGATGGGGGAAGAGAATTGGAAGGGTAAAAGTTGGAAAACTTGTGGGTTGAGATACAAAGATTGTTTAACTGCTAAAGCAAAAGTTGTGTACAGAAAGGAAACAAAAAAAAAAAGGAATTAATTCACTGCATCCCATGGGCACGTGTTCAGGTGTTCAGCTGTCTCCAGAAAAGCTGGGCTCCATCCCATGTAATGGTGATTTGGGAGGGCAAACATCATCACAGCACTCAACTTCCTTCTCCTTCCCCCAGCTCTGTGAGCTTGGTGCCACATGGTCTGGAAGGTCCCTTTGCTCAGCTGGGGTCAGCTGCCCAGCTGTGTCCCCTCCCAGCTCCTTGTGCACCCTCAGCCTCCTCCCTGGTGGGGTGGGGTGAGGAGCAGAAAGGGCCTTGATGCTGTGTAAGCCCTGCTCAGCTGTAACAAAAACATCCCTGTCTTACCAGCACCACTTCCTGCACAAATCCAAAACAGCCTCCTGTTAGCTACTGGGAACAAAATTGGCTGTCTTGGCCAAAACCTAATGGCAAACTACCTTTATGACAGCTTGCTTAGCTTAAGAGCCCCATTGTAACATATAATAGAAAAGGACTTAACACAGTAACTGGGAAGTAGTCTTCCCATCCTATGTTGCTAAGATGTAAATTTAAGAAAATGAAATCACAAGGAAACTGTTATCTTTTTTTTTTTACAGTTAGTGAAAGTCCTTTGTATGTACTGTGGAGGTTGATGAACCATAGGAATAGCCCAGTAAAGAATGGGAATCTAATTCAGTTCTTTGTCCCACTCTTCCATTTTAACTACTTGAGTGAAAAGTTAATAACATCTGAGTCTTGTCAGTCATGTTTATAAGCTTCTGCTGATGACATTATAGCAGTTACAGCCTCTTTTATTAAAAGAGCATACCACTGCAGATGAAGGTAGAAATACCAGCAAACAAATGGAATTTCTCCCAGCTTTTTTCCAACTGACCCAAGGATTTCTACTTAATATTTAATCAGTTTCTCCTCTTTTTCTTAAACTTATCCCTGAAATACGCTATCTTCTACAAATGCTTATTAGAGTTGATTTTTAGACACATGTGTATTAATTTTTAACATTCCTAATGTGCCCTTCTATGGGAATTTCACTATGAAGTTTAAGGTTATTTAATTAATAGATTCTTGTATAATCTTTACAGAAAGGGGCCTGCATACCAGGAGTGACTTGTCCCACTTAGACCTGAGTATTTTGTAGGATCTCTCAGCTCTGAAAGAACCAGTTTGTTTCCTAAAACATCTTTCACAATCCTTACAGAAGCATTACTTTTTTTTCATTGTCTGTATTCAGTGTCTGTTTTTTGGGGTTTTTGAAATTCAGACACATCCTGAAAGAGAGGCATCCTGATGTTTTTGAGCTAGAACTTCCTTCAGAAAAGTTATGTTTCTTCAGGATATATTGTCAATTTTTTGGGCCAGAGGTTCCTACTTTGCATGGTGAATGATAAAGTCGCAGCTTGCTGTGGAGAGGTCCTAGAATGGAAATGTGCCATTAACCCATGGTAACTGGAGAGTTTCTCCTTAGCAGCATACCTAAATCCCATTCTCTGTGCACACGACCTTTGTAACTAACTTTTTCCTAACTTTTTGGATTAATTGGATCAGTTCTAGTATTTTCTGTTTCTCAGCTGAACTGAACTATCAGCTCTTTCTCTCTGTCAGGGTCCATTTCAGCATATTCAGAAGTCTGTTTTCCTGTGGGACTTCAGCCTTGATATGGTCATAATAGATAATCCTTTCTGGCTGCTGATTGATTTCTCAATAATAGACACTTATTAGCACTTGCTAATATGCATTGCCTCCTTTTTCATCCTGAGGGAGAAGTTTTATTTTCTGTAGTAGAAAGTTTACTTTTTCTGACAGAGAGGTCCTCTTACATCACAAGCAAATTTGTTGATTGATTGATCGATTGATTGATTTCTTAAGATTTGAATTTCAACAAGCAAGTGGTATTTCTGGTAATATCTTCTTGCAAAATAACAAGCCTTTCTGTTGATCCATTCAAATAAGTCTGTGATGCCATCACTAGCCACTAGCTCTAAGATACCTCCTAAAACAAGAGCAAAGGAAATTTAGCTACTCCAATTTGACATTCAGAAGTTTCAGTCATAGAAGAGGCTTTCCTTAACCCATGGTGGTTTCTTAAGAGCACTGTCAATCTAGTAGGTTGCACTGATTATTTGTTTAAATCTCTACAGATATTCTTCTCCCAAAAAAGAGAAGGACACAGAGTATTGCTGCTCATTACCATATATTAAGTCTACTCATAACACCCAGATACTAACTTGGAACACTGGACCTCTTGCCGTTGGTATTGTACACCCCACTAGGACAGTTTCCTAGATGTTCTAAAGTTACAGATGTTCTTAAAGTCTTAAGTTCTAGCTTTCATATTTTTCAGATTCTGTACAGCCTTAGTGTGTAACTCTGAGCTTCATATAAAGTGTTAGTAAGTTTTCCTCACGGTTTAGTCAGACAAAACAATCCTTTTCCAGCCTGAGAACCAAGGACTCCATTGCAGCTTTGGGCCCAAAAAGTGTAAGCAATGGCAAATTGAAGAAAGCAATCTGGGAGGAAGGAACTTTATAACCTGAAGCTGTAATTAGACAACCCCAATATGTAAATGGACCAAAAAAAAAAGTGTGAATACTCGTGACCTGGTGTCCATCTTGAGTAGAGTCACAGCCTGGCTCTTGTACTGCCCAAGGTGTATCCTTTGAAGCCTTTTAATAAATTCCTACTTTAGTCCTTTAACACCATCTAGCCTCTGTTCCTCTCTAGGTATCACTATAATGATTTTAGTTTAAATATAGTACCACAGATTTATTCCTTATTTCCTTGTGGTGTTGGGATGTTTTGCATAACTGACTGCTTATTTATTAAAAACCCTGAGCAGCTGCCTTAATTTAGAAGGTGACCAGTAATTCCTGTGTTGCATTAGGTTTGCATCTCAACTGATCTTCTTAAAAATGTTTCTTTGCAGTTCAGAATCTTATCTTCTGATAACTTGTGGCAGAGAGGGGCTTTTAATGAAGATTTTCATTCTTATGGTTTCTTACTTGAAAAACAACCACACAGAAAGTATTAATTTTGCCTTATTTGGATGACATGTATGCGGCAGTGTCATTCATAGGATAAATGAGTCATTCATTTACCTTGCATTGATCTTCATACTCAGAAAATATACTCAGAAAATATTTGAAAATTATCTAAATGTATTTAGATACTCCAGATATTCAGAAAATTAATCTTATTTCCTTGCAGTGCTTGGAATTCATAGAAATACAACTCTTGTTCTTTATTGGCCAGTACCTTTTGGCTAGTGGGGTGGTTCTGAGCTTTATTTACTTTCATAATTTACCAGGAGTCTTTCTCACAGGCCTTGCTCTGAACCCCATGGCACCACGTGGCAGTAGATACACTACTAGTAGGTTTTTGAAAGGTCTAATCAGCTGTTTACTTCCTGAAAAGAATTCAATTCCACATGGAGTTTTGTTCTTGTTTTGCCATTTTGGTGGGAAAACTCCTTAAATGTCTGTATTTTCACAAATGCACCTTTGGATGTTAGTTTTTGCAAGAGTGTGGGAGTTGGAGGCCTTACTTGCCTGTTGTTTCATTTGAGGATAAGTCTGCCTTTTGAATGTGTTCTTGCTAGAAGACAGGTAATCTGCCTCTATTCTCTTCAGAGACTCTATATGTCTGCAGCCAAAGTTCTTCCAAGTATCCTAGATTTTGGAAGTGCCCCATCTGCCTCCGGTTTTTAGGAGGCTAAGATCTTTATATTGTCTCCCTGTTTCTCTTAATATTAACTGCTCATCAATCTAAGGAGTTTTCAACTAGATTTTTCTCTGGATAGCTCACAGTGAAAAACATGTTGTGAAATAGCCAAGAAAACACTTCTTGCTGTCAGTGTGTCAGTTAGGCAAAATCAATGGTTTCTTTGTGGAATGTGCCAGTTGTTGTAATTTGCAAAGCTGTGACGCTGAGCTCCAGTCTGTCTTCCACTGCCCTCCCACCCCCTCATGTTCTGGCCTTACTGAGGCTTCAAGTGATGCTACCTTTGGGAGAGCAGTCTGTTTGCTTTTACTTAATAAAGCAAATTACTTAATACTCAGTGTTCTGGGACCTGCCAGGCATTTGTTTGCTCACAGTGACCCCTACATGCAGGGAACACTTCAAGAAGTAAGATGGATTACTTTCTGTCCAGTTCTTCTTAAGATGTGTTTATTATATGTGCCTTCACTGCACATCTGTCTTGTTTGCCTTTGGGAAAGGCCTAGGGAGAGATGGGAATTCTTGGCTGGAGAGGAACTGAGACCAAGGAACACACCTTAGCTGATACTGTATCAATGCTGGGTTTTGGGCCATGCTCCAAGGCAGGCTCCTAGGGTAGAATTGTCTGCCTCATGTAGTCAACATGAGTAAATACAAAGAATGTGCTTATAAGGCCTCAAAGAGCAGTAATAGGTAAATAACCCATTGTTCCTGGTGATATAAACTGCCTCAGCTCTTGTAACCCACCAGTGGAAAACCATCCTGCAGTTTAATTTCAGTTTGATTTTGACCATTGACTGGGAGGTAGACAGTGCTATAGTGTCACCTAATCTAGGTGACAGATGGAAGGGAACAGTTTTTCCTGGCCATCAAGAAGGAATTATGCAAAGATGATTGTAAATGCTTTGTTTGGAAGGAGAAAGGGGAAATTTATAACAACGAGAAATCCACATTTTTACTCGTTTGAAAGCTAGTTTATTTCTTCATGGAAATACTTTCCTTGGAAGTTGCAAAGTATTTCAGAGAAACTACCATGGCAACTGTTTGAGAACTGCTGTTTGAATACTCAAAAATCTTAATATATATTTTGTCAAAAATTTACAAGTACACTGAGGCTTGGACATCTGCTTATATCATCAAGTGTTGCCAATATCAGAGTTCCTGCAGAGGCTTTGTAGATAAATACTTGTTAATCAGCATGCAACGGGGCTACTTAGAAATTTAAAGAATGTTAGCAGAAAAGGAGAGTGGCACACAATCAGAAATACCAAAGAAATAAACCTCCCTTAGCCAAGGCTTGTATTGTTTGTTCTTTCATTAAACTCTTTCAAGCCCACTTTGACTTTCAGATGAAGGAGGAAAATGGTGAAGTCAAATCTGGCTGTCAGAATTTGCTGAGGGAACAATGGCTATTGGTGAAGCTGAAGAGTATATGAGGAAATGTCTTGCAAATCCAGAATCTGACTGTCATAAAATTTTAAAAGGAAGCACAGGAAATACAAGTTTTTGAACTGAATGTCTAAGTACTTGAAACTTAAAAATTTGTGTCCTGTCTTTTGTAGCAAATAGAGGGGCAATTATTGAAAGGTTTTCAAATAGATAAGTTCTAATTTTAGAGAGAAAGCAGCATAATCTAATGGTCTGGAATAGTTCCTCAAATCTAATCTGTAATTAAATCAAAATTAGGACAAAAATTAAGAGAAAAGAGCTGAAGGAGATTTAAAAAGAGACTTTATCTTTTCCTCCTGTCCTTTACTGGCAGGCTTGCCCATGGGGCACAGTACATCATCTTTTCTCACCTTTATATCTGGCAAACTTTCATATAATTTAACATTTTCATTTAAGCTGGATCTGAGCACAGGTTTACAGTATTATATAAAAGTATGTCTCTGCTTGCTGGCTGAGATTAGGGAAAGGCATCTTGAAAAAGAGAAGGAAGACAATGCTGGGTGAAAAATAAAGTTTCATATATAAAGCAGTGTTTAATACATAGCTGGAAGAAGGTTATGTGATTTTTGGGGGGAGGGGGGATGCGGGGCTGTTCCCTATATCAAAATCCCACTGGTCAAAGTATCTCATGCCTTGAAGCTTAAAAAGGCCCAAGAGCATTATTTACCCAGTGACATATTTAGGAAAAGTTTCAACCTGCAGAGTTATCCCATTCATCTTGTTTAATGACTGTCAAATAGTGCCTGGACATGGATAACTCAGCTTCATTCTACCAGCAATGAAAGTACATCTTGCTGACTTATGATGCATATATATTTTCTTTCATTTCTGAAATATTTCATGTTGTTGTTTGGATTAGGAGCACGAATTATCTCTTGTGAGAGTTTGTTAGTTTAATCCACCTTGGAACAATCTATTTGTCTCCAGCTCTTTTGACTTTACAAAAACCATTTGTGACTTGAGCTGAAGGTAATTTATCCTACCTGGAGCCATTACATGAGAGTGGATTTATTTTCATTAGTAATTAAATTTTTCTATGTCTGTACAAAGTTTGTACTTGTTAGACTTTGAGAGAAGGAAAAGGGAAGGTAGCTGTGCAGGTTGGGCTGAGGTTTCTATGCACCCAACATGAGAGTTCTCTGACCACCAGAGAACTTGCTTCTAACTGGAAGTGGAAAAAAAATTGCTATACTGGAACAACTTCAATCAGTTTTCTTTGCTGAAATGTGAATAAGAAGGGAAATTGTATAGACCTCAATGCTTGAGTACTCTGTTAGAAAGGCTGTTTAATTTTTTTATTGATCATTCCTACTCAGAGTGTTACGTGCTCCAGCAGGGATACTGTATGAATGATAATATGAAGTCAGTCACAGAGCCTCTAGTTTTATGGGTTTGAGATGTTCCTCAGATGTGGTAGGAGAAAAAACTGCTTCTTATTTCAGTAGAACCCAAATTTGTTATGATAACATTTGAACTCCACAGATGTTTAAACCAGTTACATAGGAAATAGTGCCAACACTGTTTTAATTCTTTTCAAACTAAATTGTGTTTTATTGCTAGCTTCAACTTTAATTTTATGTATGTTTAATTAAAGTCACAGAAGCTTTAATTAAAGCTGTGCTCAATACTGGGAATGCTGCAAATGTTTTAAGCATTAAACAGTGCCAGCTAGGATTTGGATTAATGTAAGCTGAGACATTTGTGATGTGAATAAACACACATCATCATAATGAAACATTGTGCAAATAAATGCTTTTCATTCCAAGGGAGGAACAAAAAAGTTTCCTAATTGTATTGGGCTAAAGTACTGAGTTACTTTGCATCTGTTTAATTTTCTGTGAATTGCTATAGAATAGAAATCAAAGCAGTGCATGAATTAATTTTTTGGTTTTGTATTTTCAGGTGTTTCAGCTACAGAAAGTCGTCTGGAAATAGAAGGGATGGCAAATTGTCTGCCATATTATGGAATTTCAGATTTGAAAGAAATTCTGAATGCAGTAGTTAACAGAAATGCAAAGGAAGTATATGAATGCAGGCCTCTCAAAGTGATAAATTACTTGGAGGTGAGACAGAACCTTTATTTTAGTATTAGCCAGCTAAACTTGTAATAATTCCTGAAACAGCTTGAAAATCTTTCTTCAGCTTTGTGTTTTAATTAATTTGTGTTCTAAACAGAAGTTACTCTTGAAAAAGAGAGTATCATATCCTCTCTGAGTTGTGTATTCCTCACCAAAATACTTCCATCAGATATACCCAAAAGCAGTCACCCAGTGTGATATAACACATGCCAAAAGGTGATTTTCACAGAGTGTTTCCTCTGTAAGGCACTTTTCAGACTGGAAAGGCATTTCTCCGTGTTAGGATTCAAAACTGCCAGTGGCAGTGACTCATGTTAATATTTTCTCTGCAAATAAATAAATTGTCCATCCAGAGACAATAATTACATGAAGTTTTAGAGACAACTAATAGATGTGGTTCTAGTTAAAGATGGAGTAACCAACTTTAATTTTAGTAGTAATTGCTTCCTGTCTAGCTGTTTCACTAATGCTCTTCAATTCCAATTCTCTTCAAAAAGATTACCAAAATATATGCAAAGTCTCTTCTTAAGCATTTATAACGTGCCTTCCTGAACTGGGTTAGTTCAAACTGGGACCTAGGCACATAATTACACAGGGTATGTGTTTTATCTTTGAAGCATTATTACACAAATCTTTCCCTGTCTTTTGGGAGTAGTAAGCTGCCTTTGCTGCAAGTGATTCTGTTAGGTACTGCTGAACCCCTCTCATGCACTCAGGAAAGAAGCTTAAAGAAGGGATAAGTTCAGTGTTGAGACCAGAATGGTTTGTAAAAAACCCCAGACAACTATAAAAGCTGTTATTCAGAAATAAGCACTGAATTTTCTGACCATTCTAGGAGGTTAAACACTAGACATGCCATTTGCTGTCATATTCAGAATCACTACTTGAATCATTCATTTCATGTTTGAGCAGGCAGTGTGTCTGCAGCTTTTGCTGTCAGTGGATAGATGCAGAAGAAAGCACAGGGTAATGGTTGAAGCAGCAGCCTTCCAGGTTATAAAATGGTTCACAGTGATCTTTTTCCCACTTGGAGGAGTGGGAGAAAATCTCAGACAAAGCAAATGAGATGATTTAGATTAAATCATTATGAATAGTGCTCAGGTTTGTACAGTATGAAGGGAGGTTGTGTGCCATATACATTTCTGTCTAGGCAACATGACTTAAGTAGAGAAGGCAGTGGCAGGAAGACCCATCTTGGAGGAGGAAACAAAACTTCTTTTTGAAGTTCCTTAATTCTTTGAGGGTGGGTGCTTTAGCAGTCACTTTTGCTTTCTAGTGTTAAGAGGATGCAATAGACCATAGTAAATACAAATTAATCTATGAATTTTTGCTGTAGTATTTTTCAAATTGTACTTACTGACTGCTTGAATTAATTTATGATACTTCTAAAGTTTGTGGTGTGAAATGTGTCTTGTGAACTGGTAAACATGTACAGCTGATGCTGGTGACAACAGGAAATAAAGACAAAGCATCTTGCAGAAGTAGGCTAAAAGAGTGCAAACATAACCAGGGGGCTGACTGTGCATGCCTCCATTGTAGAAATGTCATGAACTGACCAGTAACATATGTTTAAAGTTATATTTAGATTTCTGAGATTTGGAATATTTAGCAGCAGAAAAGGATGATCTTTAAACATTGAGTGCTTAATTCCTGCTTTCTGGTAGCCACAGGCTGATATGCTAAAAAGTGGTACTTTAAACTGTTTGGGTTTTGGTTTTGTTTTTCCTTTCCCCAGGGTGAAGCAGTACGTTTAGCTCGGCAGCTGCCCTTACATTTGTCAAAAGAAGATGTGCAAAACACAATTTACAGGATGAAGCAACAGCTTGGAAAGGAAAATAAAGGCTGTGTTCATGGTCGTCCTTTCTTTCATCACTTAACAGATATTCCAGAAGTTGACTAGCACAACTCCATGGAAATTATTCAGTAAATGGAACATTTTGTTTGGGGTCATACTTCTCTTCTCTTGCTTAATTTTGATCACTACTCTGTAATTTCAGTATGTTTTGTGAAAAGCTTTAGTTTAATGACTTTTCATTGTTACATGTTCACCTCCTAAAGACTTTATTTAACTAAAAATGCTACTTGAAAACAGGAAATAAATACTGTAGAAAAACAACTCACCACTATTTTTTAAAAAAAGAATTTATTAAAGAAATGTTCTCAACTGGTTTCCTCCTTCTCTTATTGCTGCAGGTTTAAGAAATACTAGTATGTCAGAATTTTTTAGATGTGAAGTGGTTAGAAGTTGCTTTCAACAGAGCATGGCAAAGTTTATTATACTAAGGACATCAGCTGTTAATTTTTAAAGGAATGGCAGATAGCTGTAAGTATTTGAATATGACATTGCTATATGCAGTTATTATAGTTACACTTCTACGGTGCTGCATTTCTATTTGGAAATTTCTTAGCTCATGTAAATGAGTATTGATGGTCCTAGTGTCCAGTCTGCAAAAATTGTACACTTACAGAAGTGGGGTTCTTAAAAGTACAAAAGTTTATAAACTTCAGATCAACAAAAACTGGCCAGTTACTTGAAAGCAGAACGGATGTGAGTCACAGGAGCACAGGGTAGCACTGAAATCAGGTGCCCATGGATGTTTATTGGTGCAGTGCTATACACAAACTGTTTGGGAGTGGGAAACATAAACTGTCCTCCCTCAGGGAGAATGTGGCATAACTAGGGCATAGTCTGCTATATAGAGAGCTACTGATTTTGGTAAACTGGTTCATTCTTTTTCTACCAGAACACAATGTTTACTCCTCTATTTCAAGTAGTGGCCTACTTCTCTAAACCTACCCCCCTAGGCCTTCTGTACACAGCAGATGCCTTGTCTCTGGAAGAGTGTGTTTTAAAAGTTTCAAGCTCACCTGAAAATTGCTGTTTATTCCCAGCTGTTGTTTGCAAGCCTTGGCACTATGAAAAAGTGGTGGTGAGGTCTAGCTTTGTAGTGTTTCTGTGGCTGCTGGGTAAATGGTTGAAGGTTGCTGAAAGGCCCAAGTGCAAGTTAGTTTATGGACAGGAGTGTTGGACCAGACAAGCAAAATGTAGTGTTTGAATATATCAATCACTGATGCTGAAATGGTGAACTAATTAATTTAGGAAATCACATCACAGCCATACATCACAACATGTAAACTGTAGCCTGAAAGGCAGTGATTATCTTTTTCACAGAACCTGTTGCAACAGAACAAGAGGGAATTGTTTTAAACCAAAGGAGGATCGATCTAGATTAGGTATAAGAAAGAAGTTTTGTACAATGAGGGTGGTAAGACACAAGAGCAGGTTTACCCAGACACGCAGTAGATGCCCCATCTGTGGAAACACTCAAGGTCAGATGGGATGGGGCTCTAGGCAACTCGACCTAGTGAAGATGTCCCTGCTCACCGCAGGGGAGTTGCACTAGATGACCTTTATGATTATTTCTTTATGCCATTAAAGTAAGTTTGTCCTTTTCATAAAGAGCAAGAATGATCAGAGGGTATAAGTAGGATATCTTTACAAGCTTAATGGTAGCAAGGTACAAAATGAGAATGTCACTTGCAAACTGGACACCTGGCTCTAAATGTCACTCAGTGCAGAAGATGTGAATTTTTAGAATCGAAGTGAGAAGGTGGATGGAGATAGAGAAAGGAGATGTGACCCTTGGCTCTGATGGGGAAACAGGATCCCAGCCTTGCATGGGATACAGAAGGTTATAGTTTGTTTATTTTTATTCTTGTTGGAATACAAATTCTAAGAGTTTAGAGAGGTGCCATTACAGTGAGAAAAGCCAGAAGCAAGCTGCAGAATGGAAGTCTTATCTCCTGACTAAGGTTGTTGAAAATTAAATGAATGTGTACACTTTTAGTCAGTTTGGAGTATAATATACAGTATTTAATGAGATTAATAATTGCTGTTTCTTTTCCAAAAGGTAAGACAGTTGTATCCTAATTATACTGAAGTGGGTGCTAGTATCTTTTGTAACACTTAAGTCTGCATGAGGAGGACAAGTTTTAATTGGTAGTCAGGTCCTAAACTGAGGACAAAAAATGATTGGCAAATGGTATTCACAGGTGCCAGGGTGGGTTAGGTTGCTGTGGAAACAAATTAACATCAGGATTTTCAGTGGGTGCAGGTGTACCAGGTTATGCAATTGAGAGTTGGGTCTTCCCTTCTTTCCTTGCTGTGTTTGCTGGACTTAAACCTCAGAGAGCTGCTCTGGAGTTCTTCCTTAGGTACGGGTACATACCGTTTGTTTTCTGTCTCTGGGGATGTTGTGTAGCTGGGTGCCAGCAGTGAGTGCTGGAGCATGGCTTTGGAGCTGTAAGTCTGGGAGTCTCCCCACCACAGTACTCGTGGTTGGGACTGCTGGTTGAAATTGGGAGTGACACTGTAGTTCTGCTGATGGGAGATGGCTTTAGATGGGACAGGGTGGAGGTCTCTCCTTGCTTTATCCGCTGTGAACAAAAAGAAATGTTACTTTCTGTTTCTAGAGACGTTCTCACGGATGCCTCTAGTGATGCGTCCATTTTCCGTTCTTTGTTTAAACAATAGTAATACCCCTGTTCTAGGTTTCCAAGTTTGACGAAGTTAAATGGTGTGCCTGAGGCAGCAGTTCGGGAGGACTTCTGCCATTGCATCAGCACGGGGCGCTACACGGCGAACCCCACGAGGCTCTCGGGGAAGCGCACAAAGGCTGCCTTTGCCTGCAGTCAGTCCATCCCCAGCTCCGTGGGCAGCTTGTTTAAAAGGAAACCTGAAATGTGCAACGCTGGGTGGAGTTGCACATTGCTATACTTGACCTCTTCCCACGGAGGAAGAGCTGCGGAGCAAGGCGTGGTGGCTTCGTGTCCCAGCGGCCACTGAGTGGCAGTCACCTTGTCCCCCACGAGGGGCCGGGCTGGGGCATTCCAGGGACTTCTCGTATTTGCGCTGCCCTCTGCTGGCATTTCGGTTTTGTACAATTTAGTCTTAAAACTAAGGTCTAGGGCTGACCATGGATGAGCATCATTCCTTCCTTACTTTGCTTCCCCAGCAGGTCAAAGCGTTATTGCTTACCTTGCTCCTCGTGGTGTGCGTGCTTGCTTTCCTAAAATACGCCATGGGCAGGTAACAGTGTTCCCTAGGGGAGAGCCAGAAGCTTTCCAGACTTGTAAAACTTCCAAAGCCTTTTGGTTGTATGTAGCTTTGCATTTTTCAGAGGATGGTTTGTATGATTGGTTGGGGCAGGTTTGGTTCTGGTATTGTGTTTGCAGCTCAGGTGTCCCCCTCACCCAAATTCTGAGAAGTCACACATTCCTTTAATGGGAAAGCACTGAATATCAATTTATCTTTATAAATAGAGGAAAATCTCATTGAAAAAACAATTACTTTTCCTTGCATGTAAATAGGGGTATAAACATGAAATTGAGGTAGCACCTTGTGCATGTGTCTTTTCTGAAGACACATGTAACACATTCTGTTCTTACTAATGAAGTTTCTGTTTCAGTTAACCAGTGTGTTTGGACTATTTCTTGTTTGGTTTTCTCCCTTTATCAGGAATAGTATAGTTCAGAGAACTACAGCAAAACCAGAGGAGCACTGAAGTTATTTCAGGAGCACCTAGCAGTCATTGGCAACAGTAAAATCTATATGATGGAGTTTGGGATTTGTTAGAATGGATTCTTCTCTGTTTCCATATTCTGATATGGAATATTTAAAATACTTATCAATAGGAACAATATTCCCAAGCACTTTATTTAGTTATACAAACAAGCATCCCCTAGTCTCAAGGATTTCATTCCCTTTTTTCTTCCTACAAACTTACTAGTATTGCTTTAATGAAAGTTAACTTCAGCAAACAACTTTTTAGGTTTTTGAAAGGGTTGTAATATTTAGTCTTCAGAGTTGGTTTTATCTTCTGTAAAGCAGGTCAGGTTTTGGTTTTGTATTGGTGTTTGGTGTCTTTTGCTAAATAAACTTTTAATTATGAATTTATTTTTTGGCTGCAATAGAATACTGAAGGGTTTGTGAGAATTTTGTTTCATTTGTACCCAGCAGTTAACAGGATGGGTTAGCAATTATAAGAAACTTCAGGTACATCCATTTAATTTTGCAAATGGAAGGCTACCAGAACTTTCTTTTTTTCCCCCTCTCTCTGTAAGTATGGAGTATCATATCTGAAATTATGGAGAGTATAAATGTGGAAATGTTAAATCTTTTGTTAATGGCTTCGAATTAAGCACACATTGTTGCAGATGATTTGGAGGACTTATTTAAAGTAAATATACAATTTCAAGCTCAATTATCATTCATAGTTTAACCGAGCATAGTGAGATATTCAGTCTGTGAATTTGATACAGTGTTACTTCATAATTACGATGCTTTTTTACAGTAAATTTGATATAGAACAGTTGCTAAAGGAAAGCTGCTGAACAGTGTGACCAACCATTTTATGGGACACATCTGGTGCATTAGTTCAGGATGTGCAGTGCAGGAGAACAGAGCCTTTTGCCCAAAAGGAGAAGGAAGCTAACTCCACATGTATACGTTTTGGGGACATGCAGAGAGGTTAAACTATTACGAGTTAATTGTGTAAGCTAATAGGAGGGGTGTTTGTAATGTCATTTCAGAATAGCTAAGGAGGAAACAGAGGAGAATTACTGTTTTAAAATCTCAAATGAATGGTTTACACCTGTTAATGTTACATTTAGAACAGCTGTTTCTTTTATTATCAGTAAACAGATGCAGAAAGTAATGGAATGTTTTAAAGCAATATGTTAATCCTGTCTTCCACTACTGAATATTCTCATAATGTCATGATTAAATATTAACTGTAATGCTGCTGTCATCTGCAGTTAAAGAATATTTACTTACTATTTTAATCACTTTTTATTTGAAGTTGTAAATGTTTATCCAAAGTTATTGTAGTCTTTCATCGACCCAGCCTAAGTGTTTTTTCACATCAAGAATTTTATTGATAATTTCATTGGATTGAACCACTCAGTCAAAGTAACCCTGATTTTTGTTTTGCTCAAAGGTTATTTCTGTATTTGAAATTTCACCTGAAATGAAATAAGCTGCATTTATAAGGGGTGGGGTGGGGGAATTGCTCTTAAGAGGCCAGTCTACCACATATTTTATATGAACTCCATGTGAAGTTGATTATAGGTAAAGCTTTCTGAGTATACTCAGGTTAAGCACTGCAGTTGGAATAGTACCAGTTAGGTGGTACAGGAGAGGGCCTTTTGTTTTTTTTGGGTTGTGTGAAAATAGTTTTAGTTTTAGTTCATTTATTTTCAACTGTGTTGTGCTGCCTCAGTTTTAAAGAGAAGCTATAAATCTGACAGTCTCTTGGAAAGAAATATCTCAAAACAACATACACAATATGGTCTACTTAAAAATTACTGCCTAAACTGAAGTTTCCTAAAAACCTGTAGTAGCCAGTACTTGCTCAGAGGTGACAGTAGGAGTTCTTCAATTGGAAAATGTATGTCTTAATCTTAGAACTGCAGTGTGTGTAAATGCTGTGAGGCATGCAGCATTTCAGTGACCCAACGTGGGGTGGTGGAGCATTACTGAGTGACCCTCGAAGAACGGAAGCGCAGAAGATTCATGCTCTAGGACTTGTTTGGCAGATTAGTTTTCAGGAAATGCACAGACCAACGAATATGGCAGCTGCATTATTAAAAATACTGTCTTCAAGCCCAGGTCAAATTGTTCATTCATGCATGGAGTAACTCAGCATTAATTGAATCATTGCATTTTTTACATATTTTAGATCACTGATATTTTTTGCTTCAGCACTTGAAATGCCTGATAAATTACTATATTCACAAGGGGCAAGCATTTTGACAGAGGAATGCTTTATAAAACGTTTATGTGTGAGTGTTTGCTCATCAGGTCATTGCAGTAATAAAAATGCATTGATAGAACTAAGACTCTGTCTTAATTCTAATGTCAGGCAGTCTATTTTTGGAGGATTTCAAGATGTTTAGGTAAAATTATACAAAATAATTAAAAGGGAATGTCTTGTTCTTATTAGTTTGATACTGCTTATATTAGATAAATTAGAGATGTTCCTGATGAAAGGTAAGAGAGTTAATTTTCTCAATTAGAAAAACAAAAGGGGAGAGTAGGGAGAAACCCTCTCATGTCCATTAAGTAAATTTAGGACTCCTGTCATCTCACTTCAGTAGAATGGAAAGGAAAATTCTTTGTGAAATAATTTGAGTTTTTCATATAAATTAGTTTTTGAAAGGCTAATAATTCCAGCTTGTGAGGACCAAATCTAGGTATGAGTCTTGCTAGACTTTGCCAAAACAGACTAGTAGTAAATAGATTAAGGATTGTTTTGTTGGGAGGTTTATTCTTCCCTTAAGCAGACAGAGCAGAAATATTATTTAGTCAGTTAACATTCCTGATGCTCCCTGATAGCTTAGATGTGTATAATTTAGAACAGGAACCATTTAATAGTTACTAAGACAAGTGGAACTGTAGAAAACTGTTCACTTGTCATCAGAGGAATTAACTTCGGTTACTTCTCCCACAAGAAAGGTTCTTTATTTAAACAGAAACTTTCCCTGAAGGTTCACACTGAGCTTCAGAATTCCCTTTTCCAAAAGTGGTTGTCCCAGATCCCATTGCCATTTAGGAGAGCCATATCTTCTATGCTTTATTTACAATGACCTTTGAGCAACTGAAAATGCTGCCAGCTCCTTTAGAAAGTGTGGCTTTGAAATTTCAGTTTTGATCTATGTTTGCAGATGAGCAACTGTGATTATGCATCAACTATAACAGCAATAAAATGGATCCTGACCTTTTGCAATAATAGTGTTTTATACTCCTAGTGAGCTTCACTGTAGAATCTGAAAATGCTTAATAGTGCACCAGCCCCTTGTAGGTTATGGAAACTGGAGAAACAGCTCAGTTTCCCTCAGCTCAGTGAGAGGGATGCAGAGTTTACAAGGGTGAAAACTCCAAATGCTGCAGTTCAGATTTACTCTTGTATTTTTACTGTAATGAGCATGAACCTAATGTTTAATGGGTGTATGCAGTTCATTCTTGCCCAATTGCAAACTTCTTGTGGAGTTCTCAATATAATTTCTTACTCTGTATTAATCCAAGTCATCAGAAGTTATGCATTTTTTCATTATTGTTGTGCCCTGCTTCTTCTGAGTTTATTTAGGTGCTCTATAGCAACAAAGTGTTGTGTTAAATTCCTTAATCATATCAAGTAATGAAGGTTTCAAGCACCACGAGATTTTTTTTTTAAGCTTGTGTGGATGCAGAACTAATAAAAATCAAGTCCATTTAAAGAAAGGTTAGAATGACAAAATACAGTGCAATAATTCTCTTGCCAGTTTTCTTCTGGTTACCAGTCTAAGTCTTTTAACTGTAGCTCAGAAATCTGGAGCAAGTATTTTGGCATAGCAGTTTGTTGTAAGGAAGATTTAATAGCTTGTTATGTCCTATTTCTATAAACAGAAGTCATTTAGAGTTCAGCAGATATATTTAGAATCAGCATTTGTGCTGGTAGTTACAAGCTGAATAAAATAATCTTTGAAAAGCTCAATATGCAGAAGGGAATATTCAGGTTCAAATTTTGCTCACAACAAATTCTCTTTTAGGAGACGTAGGGATTTTCACAAATGGGAACCTACAAAATTGAGTATCCCGCTTATTACTTTATTTTATTTATTTTTTAATAATGAGGTTTTGTTGTGTGCAAATGTTAATAGTTTTAAGAAAACTGTGTGGCTACTGCTGTTCAAGAGGTCAGGTCCTGTATTCTTTATTCTGGCAAGATTCCCTAACCTTCAGAGAGGGAGATATCCCTGTCTCAGGGAGTACAGAGTAGGGCCCAATAAAATGGACAGCCAGAAGCTTTGGAGAGGTCTTCTCTACTCTCAGCTGGTTTGGGAGAGAATATTAATACAAGTTTCCTCTGAGTGATTTGTAATCTAACCTCTGATTTGTTGACTTCAAGGTATGCGTGATAACTGAGAAACATATGCAAAGTCAGTTTAAGATACGAGTTTTATAGCAAATAGTAAATTAAAACCGTAGTGACCTTTTAGTCTTGCTGATCATGTGCAGAAGGATGTTCATGTGGTGCCCTGTACTAATCACAGTAACAGGGCTCTTGTTCAGGGAACAGCAGGCACAAGCAGTACTCTTGTGTATTTGTTCTTCCACTGCGTTTTTTATTGAAAAAATTTTGCAATTAAAATGTTCTAATCATACCTTGATGCAATTTTTGCATATTCTGGTCTAGAAAAGATAGCCGTGATTTTCTTATGAAAAAGGTTTTTACTTAGTGGTGCAAATAATCATCAATGATCTAGTTCAAATTTCAGTTGGTTTTGCTGTCCTGATTGCTGGCTCTGGCCATGTTTGATGCGAAGTCTAATAATTTTCATTATATCAATTCCTGTATAGATTTTGCCAGACACTCCAGCAGCTTGAAAGCTACTAATTAAAATCATATTAGTTATTTAACTTAAATATATTTTTCCTCCTATGTTTTAACGCAGTAATAACTGCTGTAATTTGTTTTATATTGTGTCCATGCTTTCAGCATCACAAAAAATTGCACCCAATCATATGATCACCCCATCCTTAAAGAAGTCTCTTGTAACAGGATTTGTCTTGCAATCAACAAAAAACTTTAGTTTCTGTTCTCATATCTAAGCAGGTCATTTTCAGTTTTTATAATGTTTGAACACTGTTTCAGTAAGCCTCAGAGAAGCCTTCATGTAGGTGTATTTTTTTAAATGTCAGTACTGAAGAGAGAGAAAACAGTACTTCCCCCCCCCCCATGATTTCATTCTTTACCATGTTTGTAGCTGTTCACCCAAGTGTCAGAAGCGTGAAGTTGTGTACACAATTGAAGTGTGCACAAATGATCCTTATGATGCCCCTTTGTCCCCTCATCAAACTGGAGTATTGGGAAGAGGACTGGCAGTGTGGCTGGCTCTTGGCAAATCTGGGAACTGAATACACTGATAGAGTTTCCCCATTTTAACTACATGGGGACTCTACTTGAGGGGAAAATTGTATGCTGGTCCCAAATGATCTCTGTGATGTGCAACACAAAAGTTTTCCTGTTTTGTGGGGGTTTCTATGACATGACCTGTGGGCTAACTGAAGAAAACATCACTGGGAAAGTGCTACATATACAGATACAAGTGCTCCTATTGATACATTATTTTTCTAAGATTTTGCTGAGTAAAGCTCTTTCCACACATAAGCATTTTGGCCATCTGCAACTGCTTGTCAGTGAGGCTGGTTTGAGAACACTGGCTGTAATTGTAACCTCAGGAATGTGTGACCAGCTCGCGGCCAGCTGTGCATGCCCTGACTTTTCCCAGGTGTTAAGATACATGGCCACTTTTGTTCCCCTTAACCAATGGGGCAAAATACAGTCCTTGTTTTTCTGCACCTTGTATTAAGCCTAAGAACTGCTGGGTTTTGTTAGTTTTTCAATAGGTCATAGCAAACAACTACATGAAGTTGTCCATGTTGTTTAATTACTGGGCATCTGTGACACAGTGTGCTGCATCTGTAGGACAGCATGTATTTTGAGAAATACAAAAAGGGTACTCAGTTCACTATGGCCTTGCTATAAATTTGCAGTGCTGACCCTGCAAATCACAGAAGTTCTCCTTTTTTATTGTTGTTGCTTGGAAAAGATTTTACTTATGTTTTGATGGCATAGATATTTCTGCAGTTTAAGCCTCTTGAACCAGAGTGAGTTTTGATGCATTTTTCAATTGGTTTTCAATTGATCTTATTTTAATGATCCATTTCATGTTCAGAGGAACATTTAGTAGTTGTTTTCTGCACAGGAACCTAATTGGAACTCCTCCTAAATCCAGCCTGGAGTTGGCTGCACAGAATGTTCTGCATTTTGTCATTACCTGTGTAACACTTTCTTTGCTTGTGTAGCATTTATTATGTTCAAGGTGAGGTGTCACCCTGGGGAGACACAAGAA
>WBNO01018371.1:0-17144 GCA_013400575.1 Peucedramus taeniatus
GCGTAAAAAGTGATGGCAAGGTGCTGGCAACAAAAAGGAACATTCTAAATCCCTCTCATTAGGTATAAGTATGGAACAATTTTTGTATATACTTGAAAATGCAATTCTTGTTTTTTATGTCTAAGTAGGATGCATTTATGTATAGTAAAATGGCACACAATTTCTGGTGGAGGAAAATTATTAAAAATGGTTAATTAAATTATTGCCAAATATGTATTTTTTGTCTTTAAATTTCTGATTTTCCTACCCTTTCAATTGTCTGGGCTAGACAGATTGTGTTTTCAGGAAATGCAAGCCAGCTATACACCCAATACACTGAATTAAAATCTTTGATTTTCCTGGAAAAATATTCCTTAAACACCTTTGTGTATGTCTCAAAATTATAAGTCAATTGTGTCAGTTCATTCCAGAGGTGATATATACCCTCCTGTAAAGGATTTACAGAGTTTAAAGGCTTTATAAGCTTTACGAAATTTATACTTCACAATGTATAATCTAAACTCTCAACATTGAGATATTGATAGATTTATAGTTATGTTAGTTGTTCATTAGTTAAAGGAAGTTATGTTAAACCAAACTGAAGATTAAATTATAATTTTAAAAAAAATAAACAATTGAGTTTTTTTGCTTTTTATGGTTTTGGTTTGGTTAGTTCTCTTTTTCTTTTTTGTGCATGGTAGATTGCTTTACAGGACAACACAAAGTAATATAATAATAAAACTCCTAACTTTTAGTGTCCTAGGGGTTCATATTTGATTTTTATTTTGGTTTATTTTATTAAACTAGATTTTAAGTTCATTGCCAAGATGGCATTTATTTGTCATTTCAATTCATTAAGAAAGCAAAAATGGAACAGAAAAGACAGAACTGCGGCATTTCATAAATGTTTTCTGATGGGGATGGGCATCACATGCACTGATTTCTTTGAATGTTACATGTGATTGAGGTTTATCTTAAATTAGATCAAAGCAGCCCATAAGTTTCTGATTCAAAATGAAATTCAGAGAAGGAAGCTGCTTCTCTGAAGTGTTAAGCCAAAGTCCTTCAAAGGCAGGTAAAATTGTCAAAAAAGTAGTGTCAAAAATGCAGAAGACTTGTGTCTAGAATGAGTTCCCTTCTGCAAGAAGCTGAAGCGCTCAATGAAATTTGCACTGCCATGGCTAAATTAGATTATTAAGGAGGTGATTAATAAATTCTTTCTTTACCTCTTGAAAGTGGTTGTTTATTATTCTGCAGTAGTTGAAAATTTTGTAAGTGATGCCACTAAAGTTTTGAATGTGTAATGTAAGACTAGGACTGAGACCTCCAGCTCCTGACTGCCTGTAACTGTGGTTACAGTGTGAACATTGCAAGTGAAATCTCTAAATTTGTTTCTAATATAAAATGATGACAGGTTTCTGTCATATTTGGGTCAGCTGACATGATCTTTCCACCTCTGAAGAGAGAAAGAAAACTAGAACCTGTACCTGCAGAATTTGTAAAAATTAGGATCACTCTGTGTGTCACACAGTAGAGCTGGTGATACTGGTCCATGTAAAAACTGTTGTTAGCTGACAAGCTCTAGGTAAAATTAACTAAAATTGTCAGAGTTTAATTATTTAGTTAGAGGTATGTTTGCTGCATTTTCTACTAAGTTGCATTCATGTATGTTTGTGTTACAGGGTGCACAGTGTGTAGACTGTGTCCAAGTGAAAAAGCCTCCTAGAACAGTTTTGATGGAGTGGACTGAACTGCCCAAAGGAGAGGATCCAGATTATTATATTCTGACATACCAGCAAGCAGATGCTTTCAGTCAAAAAGTATATTTTATCAATCTAAGCAATAAGTTGTTCCATGTAATTTAAGTTGTGGGTAGCAATAGTTACTAGCACCATGTGTTTGTTTGGTTTGTTGTTTTTTTTCTTAAAAAAAAAAAAAAAAAAAAAAAAGTAAAATAGCAAATAAAGAGAAAGTTTGGAAAAAATGTATTGGATTTTTTTATGTGTATTCTTACAGAGTCCTACTGGAGCCAGTGGGACTCAAAAGACCCTTGAGTATCCTGTTGAATAAGGATGGATAATTATATTGTCAAAGTTAAGAATATGCAAGTTATTCAAGGTACTGTGGTTTGAAGGAGGAGTTTAACTTCTCCAGGAGATGCAGCGATGCTACCCCTAGATCTCAGCGGGAAGACATTATTCTGATTTTGAGTGCAGGATGTTCTGGAATCTAAAGAAAATATGAGGATTTTAATATGAAGGTGTTTGTTATTAATGGGATTTCGAAAAGACTTTGTTTCAAATGTATTTGATATTTTGCAGTGTAACTGCAGCCTCAAGTTTGATGTGCAGCAATATAAGCTCTCCTAAAAGCTTTATAGATCACTTATAAACTGTATTTTTATTACTTTCACTATATTTAGAAATTCTTTTGACTTGCAGAATGTAAGAAACATTTCTAAAGTTGAACGGAAACCTGTCAGTACTACAGTTCTGATCGAGGAATGTAGGAAGTATGATATTACAATAGAATCCCTGAAAAATGGCCAAATCTTAAGTGTAAAATCATTCAAAACACGTAAGTCAAGTAGCACAAAAATATTTGGTATGTTTACAGTTAGTTTAACACTGAAAATTAAAATGTAGGAGTTCAGATCCTGAGGTTACTCATGTATTTAGAAATTTTGCACTGATGTATGCTTTCAACCATGATGTGTTGAAGGAATAATTTTATATAATGTGTTTACGAATGTGTTTGGTTCATGTAACAATTTTAAAATATGAGACTGATGTAAAAGTTTGTGAGATTTTAAAATATTACAGTTTTTGCTATACCACAGTAATTCTAGAAGAAATTTATAAAAGAGGATCATCTAAAAAGTTGCCTAAAGCCTGGCGATTTCATAATAACATAGGATCATCGTCTTATATAAATTAAAAAAAAAATTGCTTCAACTTTATTACAGTCCCTCCTTAAAAAGGGCTAATAAGTATATTGAAGATCTTTGCATTGTGACTAACTGGGACAGACTTTCAGCATAAGAATGTATGGGTTTAGCTACTGAATTTATAAAAACATTTTTTATAGATGTAAATCTATTCAGGACCACAAGTCCCACTGGTTACTAGAATGAAGGGGCTTTCCAGTCTTAACTTTGTCAATGAAAATAGTTTATAACATTACCTTTGTACACATTGCAAGCTCATACTATTGCATATCTTTGGAATACAGACTTGTATCTGAATTCAAAAAACATAGTTGGGAAAAAAAATAGTAAGTTGAAAGTGTTGCAGGAGTCATCAACTGATGAAAGAACATTCAGCAAGCTACAAAACATGGTTATGCTGCTAATGTGTTATTGCACTTTGCATCTATTACTTAACTGATATTTCATCGAAATATGTACTTTTACAGTTAAAGCACTCCTGAAAGTGTGCACTTTTATCTCTGCTTGCTTCAGACATGAGTTAACATACCAGGAAAATAAAGGAAAACACAACTTTCTTAAATGATGCTACATTTCCTTCTCTATTAGGTCTGTGCCTCATCCCTTCCCAAAAAAAACCCCCAAAAATCTAATAATATTGATGAAATAAAACTTTGAGTTAATTATTTCTTTGTGGCAAACACAGTATTTATTTTTCCATTGTCTACTAGGTGGAATTTCAGAAAATGCCATCAAAACCTTTGTGACGGCTACTACAGTGTCCTTTAATTGGAGTATGATAATCCAAGAATTTTCAGTCTCTCTTTTCCTGAATGGGACTTCTGAGATTATAAAAAGACCTAATGGATTCTTTGTATGGAGAAATTTGACACCTGCTACCATTTATACATTTAAGTTTATATTTGAACAATTAAATCCTAAATTTGTAAATGTGTCTCAATCACTGGATATTCAAGCTGAAACAGGTATATATTAGAGTTTCTTGTAGTCACAGTGAGTGCAAGTTAGTACTGCATATTTTCTAAAAGTGTTAAGAGTAAATTCTAAAATCCTGTATTCCATGTAATGTATTTTACTATATATGCATGTTATTTCTAGAAAGAGGAAATAAATTGAATATTAATGACATAGGTGCGTTATTTCTAGTCAATACTTCTTAGTATTTTAAGAGTAGGAATTCAAATTTGCATGTGTAAATATTTTAACTATACTTTTTGCAGTCTAAAATAGAGTGAAGTTAATGTTGAAGTTAAGCCTTTTAATTATTGGAGTGTATGGGTTGAATTTGCTATGTAGTTTCAATGAAAAGGCAAAGAAAATCCTGAGTTTGGTAAGAATTTGAAACACTTTCTGTAGCATTCATAATGATGGGATTTTTATTGCTGAGTGGCAAGCTTAGCTGTGTTGCTTTGTTAGAAGTGCTGTGAGGGAGACAAGATTTTGAGGATATTATGCCTTGGTTGTGTATCCTCATTTCTTTAAATGTGCTACTCTCATAACGCAACTTAGAATCTTTAAAATTAGACACACAAAAGAAAGAATTATATATTGAAATTGTGTATCCTCATTTCTTTAAATGTGCTACTCTCATAACGCAACTTAGAATCTTTAAAATTAGACACACAAAAGAAAGAATTATATACAATCAAATTCAAGAAAATAATTATTTTTCTAAACTCAAGAAGATATTAAACGCAAATGATTTGTTAAATTCAATTTTATAATTGAAAATTTTGAATCATCAGAAACTAAACTTAAAAATTAATTTATTTTCTAGAGTATGACAAAGATTAATGGATCTCTTATATTTTTTTTTCACTGGGTTGCAGTTGTAGCTTTTAATTCAGCCAATCAGATTTTTTAAAACACTCAGGACTTTGAAGGAGTGTTGGTTTATAATCACTGAATATTTTGGGGGTTGAAAGAATGACTTAATTAAATGCTATTGTCCTCAACATGTCTGTGTAATTCTAAGGAATCAGCACCACTTCCATGAGCAATACAGCATATCTTTAAAATCTTGTCCTTGTTCACCTGTAGGTGCCTGCTCCCCAGGGTGGGTGGCATTCCAGAGCAGCTGCTACCGAATGGGTAAGGAGAGCAAGCCATGGAAGGTGGCACAACAAACCTGTGAGACCTCTTCACAAGGGGCACATCTTCTTGACATAGGGAGTGAAGAAGAACATGGGTTTGTGTTGTCATATCTCCAGAAAATGAGTCGAATAATCATGTTATGGACAGGTCTTAATGACCTAAAGGTCAGTATATTTTATCATCTTTGTTATTACAGATATGGAAGCAGTAGAATTTTGAAAAAGAGGAGCCAATCCTTTGGAATAAAAATTACTAATCAGTAAATTGGTTCTATAGTTTTTTAGCAATTTGATGAAGAATCATTGTTTCTTCCTATTTAGAAATACTGAAAATATTTAGAAGGCCATAGCTGGGAGGAAAAAAAAATCCCATAGTGTATACTTAACCTGTATTTTTTTTTGTGTGTATGTGTGTATTTCCTGGGGATATTATTTTGCCTGTAGGTGGTGCTGCATTACCAGATTTTAGATAGTCTACACACTTCCTATGGATCTCGAAGTTTGGGGTTGGCTTTCTTTCTGAGTTTTGATGCAGGTCTGAAATATTGAGGGTTGAGCTTAGTGAGCTCTGTCCAGTATAGATGGAACAAGGTGGTTTTTATAAAATATTTCCTGTTCCTTGTATTTGGAATATGGAAGTTCTTAATGCCATATCTACTGTTACAAAAATGATTCAGTGTGTTGTTTGGGAAGAACTACAGGCATAAATGAAAGTATTTGGAAAGCTCTTGGAAAGATGGAGGCACAGTGCCAGAAATGTGGGTCCCAGGCTTCTGTGATCTGGTTTAGTGAAAACTTATTTTGTGGTAAGTATAGAAGGTTGGAAGAAAGCCAGCGTTTTTTGTTTAAAAAAATCTGCAACCTGAATTTTAATTTTAATGTTGTTTTGGTAAAATTATTTTTAAATTATTTTATTGTGAAAATAATAAAACCAAAGCAAACTTTATGTGCAAGAGCAGGAGTAGTAAGTGTCACACCACACATCATAGAGATAGAAAAATTTCTTTTTGTAAACTCTGTCAAATAATGGGGTTACACAAAGAAGTCAGAGTGGGATAGCATGCAGACTGAGGAAACACAAATCTGTCTAGGTTAGAGAAGCACTGTAACCATCCTGGTTAGTAAAGCACCAGGAATATATGCACTTTATGTAGTAATATTTGTTAATACGACTCCAAAGTCAGTTCTCAAATTGCTGTAAGTTTTATACCACAGTGATATTCCTTGTAACCACCTGGGTTAAAAGGTTACAATAAGGTAATATTTGAAAGGGGATGTCAGAAGCATTATAATTTTTCAAGTTGGAAAGAGTACAAGAAAGTTGGGTTTTTTAAGCTTTTATTACACAGAAAAGCGTTGCCTGCCAGTTTGGAATTTGACTGTTAGTCAACTGTTTAATCATTACAGGCATTTTTATGTTTGTGGGAGTCAGGCAGTTAAATGAAATAGATGAGAACCATGTTTTAAGAATAACAAGGTATAATAATAAAATGCTTGTTTTACAAGAACTTCTTTCATAAACATTTGTGCTCAATTAGTGTGTTCAAGTGCTGCCTGAACATGTTTCAGTCTGAAATGTCATTGTTGTCATCTGTTCTCATCTTATGAGAACTCCGAATTGTACTTGCAACAAATTGCTTAGTCCACTTACCTCAGGAGTTCAAATATCATGGGACATACAGTAAGAGTTGCAGGATTTCTTTAAAATCTGAGATTTGAATTGCAGATTCAATTATTCATGCTTTCTCATTTGTATTTGAAGCATTAGGAAGTTAAATCTCTGTTTTCCAAACGAAATTTCAAAATTTCTATTTTACTCCAAGAACCCAAGGACTGGAAATACTTGCTGAAAAGAAGCTGGGGCTATAAACTACTCAGAAGATTTCAGCAGTCTTAGGAAAACTGCCAAGCACTGTGACACTGATAAAAATTAGCAGCACTGTGAGCAGGATTAGTTCTGTAGAATTTGTGTTCTCACAGTTTCTCCTTCTTTAACCCTACTTTGAAGTGTATCTGAATTCAAAGCCTCCCTGTTGAGGATGATCATTCTGTGGAATGCACAGAGTCCCTGGAGGTGTAGGTTAGTGCCTGAATGAGTGGAGTGCTTTGGTGATACCCTCATGTCTGTCCTGACACCCGGTGCAGTTCTTCAGTTAGGAAGTGCAAAAGGTAGCCAAAGACTGTTTGCTTTGCTTTCTTTTGCAAGCCTTGCTGCAGAGGTTTGTGGTTTCCTGTGCTTGTCATTAACTCTAGTGTCTAGAAAGACCAGTACATTAAAAAAAAAAAAAGTATTGATCTGTGCAGCATTTTTGAAATGGCAGACTATATGCACAAGTCCTCCTGAAAGACAGGTTCAAGTATTTCATACCATTGAAGATGTTCTTTGTTCTCTTGGGAAGTGAAAAATATCACTACATTTTATTTCATTTTTTCAACACAACAAATTAATTGAAAAAATAAGCTTATTCTCAACAAATAAGATTAATAGTTTTCTCATAGAAATGAATAAAAAAGGTTTTTTCCTCCCTCTCCCCTCTTCTGAGCATCTTTAATAAAAGAATAAACAACAGAAGTGTTAAAATGATGGTGGTACCTCAGCTTTTCTCCACTGGAGTACTTAAAGCATTCACTTAGCCTGTGGAACCACAGACTTGCTATGTCTGAAAGCACTCATGCTCTTTTACCTCTGGAGAGTGCCCCAATGCCATGTTCTGGGTTTTCTATTAATCCCCTGTAGATGGTAGAAAAACCAGTGCAGTGCAGATTGAAGCCTGTGTCCCACTGGAGGGCTCTGCCTTGTGATGCTGGAAGCAGATTCTGCAAGCATCTTTCCTCCAAAATGCCATGTTGTGCCACCCTAGTGTTTGTAGAGCTCTGCTGGAAAAACAGAAAGTACCTCAAAGGTTAGAAGCCTGGAGTGAGGTGTGAGTGAGTGTCTGACAGCTGAGAAACCAGCAAACAGGAGAATGGGGAAAGACAGCATTTCCTCATCTGATTGTGAATTTAGCCATGGTTTTTTTAAGCTAAATATTTTTGTTTTCAGACTCAATTTATGAGTATTTTTGACTGAGTGATTTTTTAAAATTTAGAAAATTATCCATACAAGATTATTAACTTATTGGATTAAAAATTATTTTTAAAGTCTTGTTTGTAATGACAGAACATACTCATGTGGCTTATATTATATTATGCTATGTTATATTATTATCTTGTAATCTTTTGTAATAGAAAGGATGAATTTTAGTTTAGAACCTTTATTAAAAAGAGACCTATATAATTAACTTGTATAAATGTAGTGCATAATTTTTGGATATTTAGGAAAACATTTGCAATGAGGGAAACCTTAATAATTTCTAAATGTAACCTAAAAATTTTGGGGTTTTAATTTAATTTATTTCAATCTAGGAAGAAGGTCAGCTCTTGTGGACAGATGGATCTCCTTATCTTCTGAAAGATGGTATTTCATCTCTGTCAATGATACCAGAAAATCAAACTGACTGCTATGCCCTTCAGAGAGATCCCACTGGCCCAGACTATTTCCTCACAGGATTTTTCTGCTATGTACAGCTGCCATATATTTGTGAATATGAATGTAACTATGTTTTTTCAATCTTTTGTACTTATTCTTTAAAGCCTTGCCCTGATTAAATTTATATTTAAAGATACAAATATAAAAATAAAAGGGGTTTAATGATTTTCTTTTTTTTTCATTTTTGATGATCTTTTTCAGTACCTCTGGTACCAGAAAACTTCATGTTTGATGTGAATGATGTCAAGACAACTGAAGTTGTATTTGTGTGGAGCAGTATGGACATGTGGCTTAAGTCAGGCTTTGCACTTATACTTAAGTACTATTTTGATCAGTGGAAACCATACATTCTGAACTTGCCTGTGAATACAACTCAAACAAAAATTGGGCAGCTCTCTCCAGGCCTTCACTATAATTTCTTATTAGCAGCAAGGAACCCAGAAGGAGCACAGACTAGCTTAAGTCCAATTCTGAAGGTAGAAACAAGTAAGTTATAAAAATATATAGCAGTAATAACGAGATAACCATATATATATTATACTTTCCTTTTAATTGCACTGTTTTCTGTATTTTCTGTTTTTCAATATTCACTGTCACTGATACACTGTCAAGTTTGTTTTGTTAGATTTGCTATGTAAGTGTACATACAGGCAAGTAATAAGGTATTGTTGGGTTTTCAGGCTCTATTTAAAGCAAACAGACAAACAAACAAATGACAAAACACAAAACACCTCACAGTTATTGATGAAGGAATGAGAAACTATTATCATATTTCTGTTCCTAATCTTATTTAACAGGGCCCTTGCACTCCCAGAAGTTTGAGACTACCTATGTTTCATCGACAGAAATACATTTAAAATGGGAGCCTCCACAGCATTCATACAACATTTCTTTTCATCACTACCTGGTCAACATATTGGATACTGAAACCAACATCTGGGAACAGTTACCAGTTGAAAAAAGCAGGACTTCAACAGTCATAGGAAATAGAAAACCTTATCATGAGTATCAGTTATATTTACAGAATGTAGCAGAGAAAGGAACTCTAAGCTGCCATGAGAAGCCTGTATTAGTCACAACAGGTGATGTATCCATTTTCTCATTGTTTTATTTCACTAGACAGAGTCTAAATTGAAAATACAAAGCATAAAGGTAATTTTTAAAGCCATATCAGATTGCAGTTGTTGGTATGTTCTTCAGAACTTCCCAAAATTGTGAAAGTACCTATCCCTTTATTTATTTATTTATTTGCCTACTTACAGCATATTAGTATGAGCTACAGACGTGATATTCTGCATGATAAATTCTGACTTATAGTTTGGATCTCTAATTTCAGCAAAGTTAAAACATCACCATGATTTCTCAATTTTTTTAAGGCAGACTGTGTCATCTTTTTACTTCACATATATCCAGTGGAATGGAATATGCTTGCAAAATGAGTCCTTATTTGTTATGAGAAAAGAGAAAATAGAATCTGCCTTTAACAGGTAGTTGCCTGCAAATTATTTTAAGAAATAATTAAATGAAACAGTAGGTTTAAAATTGTGTCATTTTAGAAGAAAAAACAAACCAAGATACATTATTGGAAAGTGATTGTAAAGTGATAGTAAATTTGATGTGTGGTTTGATACTGACATCTTTTTCTTTGATCAAGCTGTCAGTCCACCTACAGCTGTTTATATTCACCCAGAGGATGTAGAAGAAGAGAGTGTAATCCTTCACTGGAAGCTGCCACAAGAGTGTCAGGAATCCTACATTCAAGTGATACCTAATGCAGGCATTGGTGAAACTAAAAAGTTTTTATTAAGTAATAAAGAAGAATTAAAGGTTGATGACCTAACTCCTGGAATGGCTTATGAAATAGAAGTGGCAAGTGTGAAAAATGGAACTATGAGTGAACTGAAGACCATTCAATGCACTTTAAGTAAGACATTATTTATGGTGGAAACTACAGACTATAATACATATGTCAGTCTCACTATTGTTGCTATCACCTAATAAATTTTGTAGATCAAATCAATTTGCTAAATAGCAAAGGATCAAAACTTAAATATGAAATATAGAGATCCAGTCCTAATTGTTAACAGCAAAGTTAACAATTTTTGCAAAGACAATGCAGCTGTGGAGAACCTATTGGTGCTAGTGACAGCTGTGATGGGGACCACAGCTGGAAATCCTGTTCCCACTGGCAAAAGAAGCTGGGTGAATCATTGATTTGCATTGAAATAGGAAAATATTGGAATGGTTGAAACAGATTATTTATTTTTGGAGATACATTAATTTTTCTGAGAACTATGAGAAATAATTGCCCTACCATTGATGAGTGGCTGCTAGGAAAGAATTAGAAGCAATAATAGCTGAAAAATAAAAGCTTTGCATTGTTTGTCAAAGTATCTTTCCCATCGATAGGGAAGGGTTTATTGAAGGGTCTTACTTTACCAAAATGTTGAAGTGCTTTTCGTGCAATATAAATTTTTTGCATATGTAAAAGGAGTGGGCAGGATTCACTTATACGTGTACTATATAAAGGCTGCAGCTGTCAGCTTATAGATTCATGAAATGCTGCATTGTCATTTCTTTCTAAATGATTGGAGTATTTTGGAGGGTAATAGTCTTAATTCTTTTCCAGAATTTTTTATATAGGATTAGATTTAATACCTCATTCACGACACAGATGACAAAATTCTAGATGGGATATTTCACAGCTGTCAGAACCAATTCTAAGGGAAGAAAACTAAACACGCCAATGACGTATCCATCAAATGCATCTCATTCTCCATGGTTATCTCCCTTGTACACATCTACATTTCTCTATAGTTTTCCAGTTATCCTGCTTACCTTCTTGGTGTAGTTGTGGTTGAGAAGGAAATTCCAGTAATAAATAGTTAAAAGATCAGGCTGTTTATTGTTTCTGAGCAATGACATGCTATGGTAGCTGTTACTTTGCATTCAGCAGGAGTCTTTCTCAGGGCAGTTGCTTTATTATGCATGATATGATTTTCACTTAATTTATTTTCAACTGGCTTAACATGCGGCTTTTTTTTTCTTCTAGAGCCCAAGCCTGTTCAGATTGTAGTTCCTTATGAGCTGTATAGCAATGCTGTGGTACTGTTTGTTGGCATGCCCAATCTCGGAGTATTTGATGGCATACATGTTACAAGTAAAGAAGGACCTAATGCAACCTTCATTTTAAAAAGTGGTGGTAAAATAACAATTGAGAACCTTACTGCAGGAAGAGAATATGATTTCTGTGTCTCCACAAAAAGTGGAAAAATGTTGAGTTCCTTTTACCATATAAATGGTGTAAAAACATGTGAGTATTTCAAGTTCTTATAAAATTGCCCAATATAAAATCTTGATTTTTGAACCTTTTAAACTTTTAAAATTTTATTTCAGTGGAATGGAAATGACATGCTAGTCAAAAATCATCTTGATATATTTATGTAAGCAATTTGCAGTTGTACTAAGACTAGCTGGAGTTTAAACAAGACTATAAGAATCCCTTATAATTTCTAAACCTGCTAAATTGTGTTTTTTATATGGTGTATAAAATGTCTAGCAAGCTTTTCAGGAATGTAGGCTGTATTAAATTATTGTCCTTGTGGGAGACACGACACATTTTGGCCACTTATTTTAAACAAGTAGATGAGGAGCAATGGTGTTACTTCTGTGCCTTGAAATTATTAAGTGTATTCCTCCTGGTGCATCTTTAAGCAAATAATAAAAGTGCTCAGGTTCTCTGAGGTAATAAATTCATTCACAAGGACATTAAAAAATTGTAGGTGCCAGGCCACCTTCTAGCAAGGCCTTTAGAAACAGAATTTTAATAGAAAATTTAAAAATGTTTTAAAATACCTGCTAATATTCTGTGGTTTTACTGTCCTATTTTGTATTTTATTTATACTACCATAAGTTTTTATTTTCCCATTTTATAATTTTCCTTTGAAATATTTTTCCTGCTCTGTTTCTTTCAGAATAGAAATGTTATAAAAGTTAAGATAGGATCTAGAGAAGAAAGAAGAGGAGAATGAGGGCAAGACAGAAAAAGTCGTCCCCAAATAAAGAAACCCTTGAAAGCTGATATTTCTTAAAACACAGTTTTAATAAAAACTTGGGCTTTAATCAATCTTCTGACAGCATTTCTTAAATTTAGTAGGAAACTGCCTTACAAAACCTAGTTTTGTTCTGACTCTTCTGGGGCCTCAAAAATTTGGAAGAAATAAAAATCCTGACACCTCAAATGTATACAGTTTTCCCTTAGAAAAAGTGTAAATTTTGATATATTCCAGACAGAAATGGCTGTGATGGGGATGAAAGAGTTGTAGAGAAGAGTTGTAGAGAAGAGTTGAAATTCTCCTCTGATGTGATTTGAATTGTACCTAACAAGACTATACTAGTAAGGGATAAAGTGTATTTGTCTGGCCTGATCTACCCAGTTTTGCTGAGCCTTTTGACAAAATTTAGGTGCATTCTGAACACTATGGTAGTGCTATTGTAGGGATTAACTTCATCCTAGAAAACTTTCCCACCTAGGAGTGCCAGCTCTGTCCTCAGGGAGAAACGTAATTTCAACCTCAAGTAATTTTAAGATGAAAACACAAGCAATTTTTTTTAAGTAGTGACATTACTGTATCTTTCTTTTTCTCTATTTTTTCCTTCTCTATTTCAGAATTGCTGTGTGTCTGCATGCCTGAGATCAGATTTTGCCCTCTGTTAATCTGTTACTGATTATCTTTACTTTTATGTCTCTCCAGGAGATAAGGAAAGTGTTAGATTGAGCAATGCCTGGGATTGAACAGAGAGGTGTTTTTTTGTTCTTCTGTAGGTCTGGCAGCTCCCCTGAAGGTACGAGAGGGTGATGTCACTGACACTTCCATACAGATCCTCTGGGACCGCGCCGATGGAGATTTCGAGCAGTACGAGGTTACCTGCACTAACTGTGCAAGTGCTTTCAAGGTATGCTGTGTTGAGCACCACCTGGAGCTATTTTTCAGTCTTCTGTTAAGCAGTCAGAGGCTGAATGAAAAGCTTTATTTCCCAGTAAAAAGTTGGATGTGCTGTTTACATACGATAAGCGAATTTTGTAAGGAGTTCTATGAAAGCTGTATTTGGTTTTCTAGGTCCAGAAGGTCAAGCAAGAAACAGCAACATTTTCCAGCCTTAGTCCTGGTAGGCTGTACAGTTTTGCAATTCGAACAGAGAAGGAGGGTTTCAGAGACAGTGTTTTTGTGACAAAAGAAATAGAGACAGGTAAGACCACAAGGTTGTCAAATTCAGTGTTTGTTTTACTCCATCCGTATCTCTTGCTTTCTTCTTAAATTCTATTTTTGTCTCAAGCAAAGAAAAGTAATTCAACTACCTTTGTCATTTTCTCCTTATTCACTTCCATTACTATTTTTCTTATTCTTTGACTGCAAGGGACCATTAAGAATCTCAATATAGCTCCTGTGTACAATGAGATACCAATGCTAACTTCATGTTGATTCAAGCAGTTCTACAGTCCAGTAACTGATACTTGCATAGTGTCTGGCTACCAATATTAGAGAAAACAATCCTTTTTTCTTATACTTCTCTTTAATGCTTTAATTTTTCTCTTCATCTATGACTTTGAACACACACTTAAATGACCAGAACTAAATTAGTTTTATCGTGTTTTCTCATTGGCCTCCCCTTACATCACAAGTAAATTTGGGCTTTACTACATTTAGTTTTACTTTGGGTTAGGACATTTGATTCTCAGTAGTGTAGTTTTCCTCTATTCCAGTACTTCTAGCTGGTTGACATGGCCTCTCAGGCTATTAGATCTGGCATGTTAAAGTTTCCTCTAAAAGGTCACTAATGTGAAAAAATGAAGCCTAGTAGATGTGATTGAAAAGGATCAGCATATGTAATCAAAGATATGTAATGTTTTGCATTTAAGGAACCACTGAGTTAAAATTGATACAGCAACAATGTAAAATCATTCATGAGAGAACAAATCATGGAGAGGGAATTGTGGAGCAAGTAAATCATGGTTCTCTGACATTTCCTTTTCAAGAACTAAGGACTTGAAAATAAAAAACAGAAAGTAGAAAAGAAGCAAAAGCAGATGGTTGTTTATTAATTCCGTAGATAAATTGCAGAAGGTATTTTGCCACAAGGTATTTTGTCTGATGATTGAGATCATAGGTTCAAGTGGATACCAAAGACATTCATAAAAGAAAAATCTGCTGAGAATTACTGCATAGAACCTTTGGTCCATTAAATCCGTGGGCTGCAAACTGCAGTCTGGGGGACTACTGAAAGGAATTATCACTCTATGCAATTCTTGCTTTTTCTGCAGGCATACCTTTTTGGCCGCTGTTGAATAAAAGATACTGTGCTAGTTGGGACTTAGGTATCTACACAGCATGTTACCTCTTACACTGACATTTCTTTTCGTAAAAAATTGTCCATTTTTGAGGAACTCCACATCAGTGATGTCAGAACTGTTCTAAGCAGCACTACAGAGAAACAAACAGTTTGCTTCTGGATTTCCTGGATAGCAAGTCACTGTACATGTTTCTGCAGTGATAGCAGTCTGTATATCCTTGAGATAAGGAAGAACATGACATCATTTATGTGAAGTTTTTATTGCATTCTTATGATGAGAGGCCTGTCATAAAGAAATGTGTTCAAGATGTATTTTTGAATCAATGCATTTTGTTTTATTGTCACACAGCACCAAGTGCAGTCAAATATCTGAACTGTAGCAGAGACTCTGAATCAATAACTGTTACCTGGACACCAGCCCAAAGTACTCTTGATGGATATGTTCTTTCAATAAACAGTAAGGTCTTCAATGAGAAGAAAATGTTACCTTCTGGTGTGAGGTATGATGATTACATTTCAAAAATAACTGACATGAACTCAAAGCAGCTGTTTCCCTGGATATTCAAAATAAGTAGCCTGTGCTGTTATTTATATGTTATATGTATTTGATGGTTTAGTTGATATACATTACTGTGCCCATGTATTTTAAGAACTGCATTTTTTATTCAAATTGAAATTCTCATATGATGTGTTTATGCAAAGAAGAGCAAACAAAACACTGCATTGGGGTGAGCAACAGTAGAATGTCTGTGTCACTCTGGATATTTAATTCAATACTTTAAAACTTTCTAGTACTGGAACTTGCTGTGAACTATAGTGTAATGCACCCTATTTAAGGTTTTATAGCACTAAAATATTTTTTGACTCACAAGATATAAACATGTATACACACATGATGTGTAAATAATATCCATAAAACTATAAAGAGTTAACATATGAACATACATGTTTTTTTATAGCCCCAAAGAACATAATCTCTTCTTTTAATCTTTGTAGAACGCATAAATTTGAGCATCTTCTGCCAGGCACTGATTTCTTAATTAATATTGTGACAACCAATGGATTAAAAAGAAGTCATCCTACTTTCCTCAAGACTAGCACCTGTAGGTTCAGTTTATTAATGACTTTTCATGGTTTCAGGTAACAAAGGTTTTTATATTTTAAGGTGTTTTCTAAGAAAAGCTCTTTCTTCTTATATCCATGCATCTTAACAATGACTGAATGAATGCTTTTAAGTTTTTCTTTTCAATCTAAACATCTTTGAAAGTGACTAAATATATAAAACACAGTTTCCTCTGCATTAAGTGGGATTTTCCCACTAACTGAATCAGCAGTAGTGTTAGAATGATAAAAATTTTCCATAAAAATTGACAAAGGTTAACTTTATTTCTGATTCGGTTTCTAATATTAGAGGTGATTTTCATTTATTTAAAATTCTTTTCAAGTACAAAATGAAATCTCTTTCCAGATAGAACTATAAAATAATGAATTAATGCTATGTAGTCTGTAGATGACAGTTTCCTTAAAATAAATATAGATTATTTTAAATCTAAATTTTACCTCCTCAGATCCTGATCCACCTTCAGATTTACAAGTGTTTGGACAAGAAGAAAATACAGTCTATTTTTCTTGGAAACTACCAAGAGGAGGATTTGATGTGTTTCAGGTGAGGTGAGAATGGGAAAAAACCAATGCAAATTTTTTTTTGTAATTTCTCCATTAAATTATCATTCTGTACCTGATGCAAAGCCAGTTAGAAATTTTTATTTTTATAACTTATATAAGTATTGGAAGGAAATATTTCTATTCAAAAAGGTCAGCTAAATATGTACTTCCTATTACATAACAATTTAACAAAATATTAAAAAATATTTTTAATAGTTCTCAAAAACTGATTTTAAAACTAGTGTGAAATAAAAAAAGATCACAGGTCAAGGGTTGAATGTAACTGCAATGTAATATTTTTTTTCTTAGCTTTTCAAATTGGTAATGCAAATTAATTTAACTGAAGTGAAAAATAGCAATTTCCTTCCTTACAGAAGAGTGTAAATATTTTGTTTAGAAAGTTAAAGAATGATTATATTTTTTCTTTAAATATATAGCAATTTATTAGACAAAACTGCAAACCTTGGATACCTGCCATACCCTCCTGGCCCTGGGCAGTAAGTAGTTTAGGGATTTCCTGAGTCAAATTGGATATACATAAAGAAAAACAGGGACTATTCCTAATTTTTTTTTTTTTTTT
>WBNO01018371.1:24070-52327 GCA_013400575.1 Peucedramus taeniatus
GACTAGGATAAAATGAATAGTTAACTTTGTTGTTCTTCAATATTGAACGTTGTACACATCTTATGAAGGGTAGTTGACAGCAAAATACTGTAACTAACAGATGTAGAAACTACTTTTAGTAATGAATTGCTCAAAATTTTCTGTGGCTTTTTTTGGTGCTTTGTTTCATAGGGCTTTTTCATGTTTGCTTGTTTTGGGGTTTTTTTGAGGGTAGAGGGGTTAATTTTCTTCTAAGTGATTCTTCTTAAAAAGAATTAAATAAAACTATGTCCTATTTCAGGCTGATTTTTCCAATACTATTCCTGGAACAACATACAATGTTACAGTTTCTGCAGTTTCTTCTTCAGTCTATAGTTCACCTGCAAGTAGAACTGTGACAACAAATGTGACAAGTGAGTTAAAAATGACTGATGCAATTTTGTTCATTTTTTAAACTTAGCTTTCTTATGTTTATTATGTGCATAGTAATGTCCAATAAATTGTAATCAGTTTTTAACAGTCATTAAAATTTTTCATCTTCTTTTACTATTTAAAGATACACTGAATTGGAAGTGTTCTATGAGAGCTTAGGAATTTACAAGCTTTTGAAAAATTTGCTATTGTGTCATGTAATAATATCCAGACTCTGATTTATACCTATAGTGGTACATAAAGAAATGTTCAGAGCCATTTCCAACAAAATGTAGCCAAAGCAGATGAGCTTTTTAAGACAGTACACTTTAATTGAGTGAATATGTCAGATGTCAAATTGGCACTAAATTCTGTTTTTTAAACAAAGTTCTTGACCAATACATTTTTTACATTCTCACAGAAGAATGTTTCTGGTGTTCCAAAATTAATCTAATAATTTCTTACAGGAGTCTAGCAAGAAAATAAAAATTATTCAGAAGTACATCAGTTTTCAGTAGTTACGTTGGCACATGATTTAATTTCTCTGTAGAATCTGTGAATTTGTCTCCACTCTCATGAATCTTAATTAAAAGTTGTTTTACATGTGTGTGCTTGTGTGTATGTATGTGTGTGTGTGCATATATACAATTTAAAATTTTTTTTTTTTTTTTTAGATCCTGGGCCACCTGTGTTCCTTGCAGGTGAAAGAGTGGGTTCTGCTGGGATTCTGCTGTCATGGAACACACCACTCTATCCAAATGGGAGAATCCTCTCCTATGTTGTTAAATATAAAGAAGTCTGCCCATGGATGCAAACAGCTTATACACAGGTCACAACAAAGCCAGATAGTTTGGAAGTTCTTCTCACCAGTCTTAACCCTGGAACAACTTATGAAATTATGGTAAAAGCTTTACAAATACCTCTTAGAATTTTGAATTCTGATTCATTGTAAATTGTGTGAGTTAGTAGGTTCCTGTAGAGCTTTCTGAGGGACCACGTTATTTATTGTTGCCATGTAACAAAATATATTAGCCAGATGTTTGTTTAGTTGAGTTTATTTGAGCAGTGTTTTTAAAATCTGCTTAGAAATGTCCCAGTCAAACTTGCACTGAAATGTACCTTCTTCTACTGATATTCCTATTGACATAAGGCCTTACGTGGTAAAACATAAAAAGCCAAGGGTAGAATTTTTGGAAACAACTAAATCCTTTCTTATCTTCATTGAAATTTAATCTTTCAAATGACTGGTGTGCTTTGCATATTACATGTAGATTACTAAATCATCTCAGCCAGATCCAAAAAAGCATGTCTTCTATATATGGAACTTATTTGCATTGAGATTAGGCACTCCTGATCCATCTCTGAACTCTTCAACAATAGATGACTTCAGGTGGGCAGAAATTAACTGCTCCTCTCTTGGCAATATTTGCCAAGCAATTTTTTGCCTGCTTTGCTCTTTCATAAGAACCTTGTAGAGGTTCCTCTTCTCAATACCAAGAATTAAATTAAATTATGTGTAGATTTCCTTCATTCCATTCAGTTGCCTTGAAGCTGCACATATGAGGTGGAAGTTTCCATCTCTATCTTAATGCTAGTTTTGTTTCTGACCTCTTTCTACAATACCTACCTTGAGATGAGGTAATAAAAACAATGTTTGGGTGAGGACATAGCTTAAGATTTATATGGTGTAATTTAAATACTATCAGAATTTCAACCCCCTGAAGATCTCCAGTCAATTTCCTCAAATATTGCAATTACTGTAGAGTTCATCAATTTCTAAGGATGTTTCCAGTCATTGTCCCTGTGAAGCATAAGTAGGTAGGGTTGGCTGTAGTCATGAGGTGGGTGTGCACGTGTCTGTGTGGCTCAGGAAGGAGCTAGCCAGTGACACAGGTTCTTCTTGACAACCTAGATTAAGTCTTTGATGCTACCTTGTATTCCTTTACTCTGTTTGTCTCTTGTAAATTTGTCCTTTTGTTTAATCCTTACAGTCTTTGAAAAATGCACTGTTTCGTGCCAAGAAGTGATTAGAACAAGTTCCCCTTCCTGGCCTGAGGCCTTCTGTTTTCTTTTGTCCTTTACTACCCTTTGTGTGCTGTCTGTCACTTCTGCAGTGATCCACACTTGGTTTTTGCACACCTATCCCTTCTCACCCTGAGTTCTCCACTGTTTGCACTGTCAGCTCCCTAAACCCCAGGGCCACAACTTTGTTGCCTGACATTGCCAGCTATAACCTTGCTGGACAGCTTTTCACTTTGCTTCTTCTTTCCCACACCTCTCACTGTCACTGTTGGAATTTTACTCATGTTTACATTTTGTTGTCCCTTTTACTTCTTTTCAAAAAAAGAAGTTAGACTTCTTTCCTCTTTCTTTGTAAGTACTGGATGCCATGGCCCATCACTGAGTTGAATTGTCACCAAACCTTATATTGCAAAGCAAATGGCATTGTTGTTTTGTTGCTCTCCATATATTTTACCAAAGTCCTGATATATTGCTCTTCTGTGGGAAGACTTGTCCATGATTGTGAGCACTGAAGCACTTCCATCATAAAGTGCATCTACACTCCCCTTGGCCTATTGCCTTTCTGCAAAAATGCAGAAAAAAAAAACATGCTCTCCTTGGGGTTCTGCTTTGAGGAAGGTTCACCTGCTCTCACTAGCCTACAGGAGACAGAAATAAAGGGCAACTTATTCTCCTTTTTACCCTTTTAAGTTATAGAAAGTAAAATAGGAATGCAGAATCTGGTTTAAGTCTATTGTGGTAAGAAAAAGGAGTCTTACTGATGTTATTCTTGCTGTTGATTTTTGCATAAAATAGGGACTTATAAAATAGGGATCCTCTTTTTATGTGTGGATATTTACATGTGGTTTTTTCAATTTCTTATGCTGTTACATACTTTTTCCCTTTTATTTTTTTACATCTAAACATTGAGTATAAATTATACAACACAACTCTAAAGGGCTTGTTCATCTTTATAGTTTAAAAGCTAAAAGCTGTATCTCTGTGTATCCTTAGGATTTTCATATTCCCTGAAACTGTATATACTGTAGATTTTCTAATGTGGATCCTTTCTTTTTTTCCTGTAGGTTGCTGCTGAGAACAGTGCTGGTATTGGAGTGTTTAGCGATCCTTTCCTTTTCCAGACTGCAGAAAGTGGTAAATTTAATAAAGCTGTTAATTATTTTGATGAAAGCTGCTCTAATTTGTTCAAAAAAATTTCCATGATAAATTTCATACTTGGAAAAATTTCAGTGCATTTAGAACAAAATCCTTATTCTTATTCTGTCACTCAGTGACAAAGGTTCATTTTGTTCTATTTGCTAACAACAGCATTTAGGGTGTACCCATAGGGGTGTTTGTTGTACACAAAGTCTGTTTTTCTTGGAGTTTTCCTAAGCCAGTTTCTAGGTAGGCAGCTTCCAGAAAGCAAGGTCATAGCAGAGCAGAACTACCCATCAAGTGGATCCATCTGCTGTTGCCTGCAACAGTTCTGGGAGACAGACTTTGTTGTGGGATCATCTCTGCCATTGTCTGCTAAGTCAATCTGTATTTGTTTAGTCATGGGTTCTAAGAAACTCAGCACAGAATGTATTTTATTAAATTTTTCTGTATTGATTCTGAAGGTAAAAGAAAATCTGAAATGAAAATTTGATTTGGTGGTTTTGAAGATTAAAACACATAGTCTGAGTTTGCACAATCTTTACTAATTTAGTGTTTGTGATCTTGCTCATGCTCCAGCAGCAGTTGTGCCTTGGCTGATGAGCTCACACCAGTCCACTTGAGAGCCAGTCTCAATGAAATGCAGAATTTGTGCTGCCAAGGCAGTGACAGCCCATCTGTGTTTAGGCTGCTTTTTGTTTCTGTGCAAACTGCAGAGTGAAATATTTTAATTAATGTCAGAAACCATCACTCTGCACAAATAATGCAATAATTTATGAACCCATTATAAGGAGGGGTAGTAAACTTGCCACATGGATCTATGTGAGATCATGATTCTTCACTATTTGTGCATTATTGCTGGTAAAAAACCTTATTTCTGTGAGCTTTATTATTGACTCATGTTTGACAGAGGACAGCACTGGCATTTCTCCATATGAGAACATAAGCTTTTTACTTTTGGAGGCATTTCTGTCTACATTTTTATTAAGCCTAAAATGCCTTACAATAAATGTAATTGGAAGGTTTCTTCAAATTATAGATGAGTTATGTGTCATTGGCTTAACCTTTATACTTTTACTTTCTCAACTGTTTTTTTGTTCTAGTTCTTGCTTTGATGGCTGAGGAAAGCCAAACATCTTAATCAACATAAAGATGGGAAATTTAAAGTGAGAAAGTTTGCCAGAAGATAAAATTATTTAAATATAAAGGTTGTGGTTTGGGAGGAGGGGAGAAGAGGTGAAAGATGTGGAAGAGATTTAGTAGGACTGAAAGCACTAAATATGAGGCTTGGAGGAAATGTCTCAATTCACCTGTGGAAGGTCTATAATTCTGGAATGCCCATTTTTAAAAGAATATGAAAAGCCTTTTCTCCTTAGTACTAAGACAGCTATTGCAGAATCTGCTGCTGACTCTGCCATGTGTAGGCAGCACTAAGACAGGGCCAAAGGGCTCTAATTCACAGGACAGTTCAGCATGTAAAATAGCATGTAAAATCTGATTTAGATGCTGCATCTCAGTCCTTTGTGCTGTGATAAATACTGATGCTCTGAGAAAAAGCCACAGAAATTGTCACTGATACAAAAAGCAGCATTAATGCAGTAATAGTGAATATTCCAATTTGATTGAATTACTTAAAGCTATGTGGAAAAGATGACACAGGTAAAGTGAAATAAAACACTCAGTTTATCAGATGCTTTTAACCAGGAAAAAAAATGGGCACATTTTTTCTACTTCTGGAACAGTAAATGACTTGCTTCTAAGAAGAATATTTTTAAGTTGACCAAACCAATTACTATATATATTATGAGACTGAAATAATTATATTTCTCACTTAAACCAGATTGAAAAATAGCTGGTTGTATACCAGCAACTTTACATGTGTTTGTGAATGATTTTTATATGTTTGTTTCAGAATTTGAAAGCTAGAAATGGGATTAAAAAAAAAAAAGGAAGAATTTGCTATTTTTCAGTGCTGAGAAGAAAAGTTTATCTCACTGTTTTTGTTTGTTTTGTTTTCAAGCTCCAGGTAAAGTAGTGAATCTCACAGTTGAAGCCTTAAATTCTTCAGCTGTAAATCTGATCTGGTTTCTCCCTCGGCAACCAAATGGAAAGATCACTAGTTTCAAGATTAGTGTGAAACATGCAAGAAGTGGAATTGTAGTCAAAGATGTCTTGGTTAAAGTAGAGGACCTTCTGTCTGGGAGGTTACCAGAATGTAATGTAAGTGCTATAAACCTTTTAAATTAGAAAAAAACTCAATCCACAGAGTACAGTTTTACATTTAAAATTTGAGACATAAAAATGTGGAAGCTTGCTTTTCAAAAAGATTCAAAAACCTTACAGACTTAGTCCCAAGACAGGATAAAATGAATGAAGAAAAACCTTTCTGTTCAAAGTAGTTTAAATGGAATACTTTTTCTTTGAAAGTTCAGTTTAATCAAAGTAAAAATGTTATGAAAAGTTAAGTACAGTATCCTTTTAACAGAAAGTCATGAAATAGAAAATTTCTCTTTTTTTCATATCTCAATTTTTTAATTTTTTTTTTATTATACATGATTCAATTAGAAAAAACCAAGATCTTACAGGGTTTTTTTGGTCAGTGAAGACATATAGTACTGTTAATGTCTTATTTTCTATATAGTATGAGAATGCTTTTTGTATTTTAGAAGTATGCTTTATCCTGTGTAGCACATTTCAATATTTAAAAATACTTCTCATATTAAAATAAAAAATTAACATGATTAGCAGAGTGATTTTCAAAAATATGGTTGCAGTCTAAATTGTTCTTGTTGAATTCAGACCTGTAGCCATTGTATCCTTTTGGAATTTCTTGAAGAAAATTCTCTCTTCTAGATTTTTTTTTCTCTTTTTCCTTCTTTCTTTGAGCACAGCTTTGCAATTACTGAAATGTCAAAACGTCAAGTAACCAAACTTTTTCTCCTTTTATCATTTTTCCCCCCAATTTCTTATGCTTAGTGCTTAAATGAAAAGTGAAGTTTTAAATGAAATGAATTATCATAAATTTGGTTCCAGTTTTTATTTGGAAGATCATAGGATTGCAAAGGTTCCTGACACCAGGCTGATTTAATTCAGCATGGAGAAGGCAGGCTGCCACCTACTGAACCATAAGCACTGGTCACCACAATGCCTAGCAACTTTTCATAGTTGTCTTCTGACATGATGGATTAAGAAACTCCTGTCTGGTTTTATCCATGATGTGTGGATGTATGTATGTTATGCATGTGTATGCACATACACATATACAACATATATGTGATGCAAAAGGACCTCACTAGGGAACTTTTTTTCAAGAGAGAGACTGAATGCTGAAAATGGAAACTGGGAATCATTAAATGAATCCTAGACAGGTGCTTCTGTTCAGTGAGATTTGAGATCTTCTTGAATAAGGCAGGAAACTATAACACTGTCACTAACAGGATGCACCAGCACAGTCTGCCTAAATTTGGAAATGGAAGTACAAAACGGAGAACCAATTTAGAGTAATTTTTTTCAAAGATGGCCGGCCTTTTTTATCTACATTTATTTACAATTATTGGTTATAGATGCACCTTATTATATTTCTTATTTTGTACTTATAGGATAAGAGTGAATCTTTTTTGTGGAGTACTACCACTCCTTCAACTACTTTTGGGAAATCCACAGTTCTTTCACAGACCACGGTGGCACCAAGTACAGAGGCACCAAGTCAAATGAGCTCTGTTTGGAGTGAACCAATCAGCTTTGTTGTAACTAACCTCAGGCCATACACCACCTATCTTTTTGAAGTCTCTGCAGTTACCACTGAAGCAGGCTACATTGACAGTGCAATTGTCCGGACACCAGAATCAAGTATGTTAAATACATACAGCTTTAAAGTAGCAAAAAAGTTCTCAGATTTATGTGAAAAACTTCAAAATATAGGTTTGATTTTCTGCTGCAAGATAACTTCTGTCCTAATCAGTCTTTTCCTGTATCATGCTTTTGTATTTTCATGCTTACTTAATTTTACCTGATGGAATCAATTGAAAAAAAAAATATATTTATGTATCTAATAATGTACAGTGATTGAGAGTTCACTTGTTAGGAGTCAAAGATACCAAAATTATGCTCAGGACAGATCAAATTTTATGAAACACTGAGGACAATTTAAGAACTGCAAATAATAGAATAATGGTAGAAGAATTGAAAATAAAGTGAAGGTTCATAGCTGTCAGGCATAATATTGTAAAAGTATGTGTCTTGTGGACAAAGAAATGCACTTAAACCTTCTTTGCCTTTGTCGAGAAATAAGCAATAATAAAGAAAGCTACTGTACTTATGTTGCCAATCTGCACCTATTGCAGAAAGTTGTTCAGTGCTGAAGAAATCTTTAAGCACTAGATGAAGTTGATTTTTGATTACTTGCAATGCACTGAGAAGCTGGAATTGGAAGCAGTGGTCCATGAGCAGCACTTTCACAATGGGTCGTGGGAACACTGTTAACAGAGCAATACAAAAAAGGCATCCCAAAGAAATGTTATTCTGGCTTTCTGTTTGCTAGTACATCATTCTTTTGCTTGACATGGTTTGATGTTACTTGGTTCCCTTTCATACATACAAAATAGATAGCACTGTTCAGATAAAGAGAAATTTTATTCCCTCCTAGAAATGTTCAGTTGGATTGCTTTGACAGAATTTCAATACCTTTAGTTTGCTGCTCTGTCTAGGGTTAATGAAATTTGGTCAGTTTCTCTTCTAATGCTTTCAGGGCTAATTTCCACTTTATTTTTCACCTTTGTCTCTTAGAGATTATTTGCATGTTATCAACTCTCTAGATACGTTCCCTGAGAATTACCTTAAATCATAAATTAAGTAATTTTAATGTTATGCTTTTATGGCTTCCCTTCAGAATATTTCATGTTTATGTTTAAAATGAATTGTCTGTTATGGGGTTCTTGGACATCCTAATATAGAGTATTTTATGTTCAAACACTTTTTCCAATATTGTTTAAGTTCCAGAAGACCCACCACAGAATTTTGCCAAGAGCAACATTACAGCAAAGTCTTTCTCAGTAATGTGGGACCCACCAACCATAGTAACAGGGAAATTTAGTTACAGAGTTGAGCTGTATGGACCATCTGGTAAGTCAGAGTTGATGCTACCATTTCTTTTGATTCTTTTGTGATTATTTCCTTGCACATTCTCCTGGGCCTGCCAATCAAAAATGGATAGTCAAAAGCAGTGTTACGTATCCCTTTTTACTGTTACATGTTTTAATGGTTTGTAGTTAAATTTTAAGGGAAAAGTCGGTCCATCACAAGGAAGAATATAGAGTTAAATTCACATTAGATATTCCTAGGAATGGAGAAAATCAACTTCTCAGTCTTTCAGGAGATGACAGGTTAAGCACAGCTGAATTGCTGTGCTTATGTATCTAAATCGATCTGTACCTTACCTTAACTTTTTTCTCTTTCTGTCAAAGATTTCTGGAAAATTTTCCTTCTCATGCAGTATGCAATCAACTCTTTAAGTCTGTTTTGGTGTTTTTGCAATTTTTTTTAACTCAGACATGTATAGATACAGAAATTATAGAACTGCCTGTAGTTAAGTAAGACATAAGCTGTATTCTAATGTTTTTATGGGACCACACAGGAAAAGTAAGATACATTTTTTAAAATCTCTTCCTCTTAAAACTCACACCTCCTTGAAGTGGCTTGTTTGGTTGATTGGTTGGGTGGTTGGTTTGTTGTTTTATTCCCCATATATTCAGCCTTATTCCACTAAAGTTGATTCTCAATTAGCTTTTCTCCAAACAAATTTGTCCTTTCATTTTTTCATCATACTAGAAAGTAGCCATGGACTTTTTCTCTTTTAGACCTAAAATCTCTTTGTTTTTAATTCCAGGTCATGTTCTGGATAACAGTACAAAAGACCTTAAGTTTGTGTTTAGTAACCTTGTGCCGTTTACAACATACGACGTGTACATCAGTGCTGAGACAAGTGCTGGGGTGGGGCCAAAGACCAACCTTACAGTTTTCACTCCTGCAGATGGTAAGTAAGCATAGAGAGGCACAACAAATGGATTAAATGTGATAGAGGGTTTCAGTTTTCCCTTCAGAGCCTTAAAGTTACTCTGCAAAGGAGAGAATGGATATAAGAGCACTGCAAGAGAGGAAAAAAATCTTACAAAAAAATAAAGAAAAGAAATCAATATTATTATGTCATTTATTTCTTTGTTTTTGTTAAGTTCATACTCTGTCTGTACATTTATCCGCTATCGAAGGTCTTCAGAGATTGTGAAAAAATGTAGTGTCTTTCTAAAGGAAAGTAGTTAATTTTAGGTACAGTAAATAAGTCGCAGGGCCCCCTCTGCCCCGTTAGATGGCAGCAAGAGGAAGAGAAAGCCCAGCGCAGATTCCCGCTGCTGGCTCGTTCAGCCCCCCGTTCCTTATTAAACCTCTCCTTTGACTCATCCTCACCAAATCCAAGGTCTCTGATGGAGCCACCCTCAGCAGCGAGGCGGGCCCCGCATCGGGGGTTTGTCCCCCCAGTACAGCCAAGTGCTTGGTTCTGCCTCTGAGCCCCGGCCCTGTGCTCTGGGAACTGTGCTCCCAAATACTCGACTCACCGGGTCAGAGTCCTCGGCTGCATGGAAATGCAGTTTTATCTCACGTGTATGTGAGATTGTGCGGGATTCATGGTCAGCATTTGAGGATGCAAGGAGGAAAAACTGAGATTTTGTGTGTAATAGAGAGGCAGCTTCAAGATGGTTATTTCTGTCTTATGTTTATGCCGCACAACACAAATGTAGAAAATCTCTGCCTCAGGGATTGCTCGCAATGTTTGTTGTCAAGGTGTAACACTGGGAGGAAAACCTATCTTTATCTGTTTATTGTATTCTTTCCTGAATACAATAAACAGTTCTCAGAGACAATTTCCAGAGATGACATACCTGAGTACAGGTACTCATTTTGTGTTGAAATGCACTGTCAGATTCCAAAGGGAATTTTGGTGGGTTTGGGGTACTTTTAGCATAACACAGAGGATCTTATTTTAATGCCAAATCTAAAAATCCTCCTTGTACAAGTAGTTTCAAAATTGTCTTTTATTGAAGTGTATTAGGAAAAAAAAATTCTTTTTGTATCAAATCTGAATATAATTCTATTGAATATAAATATATTTTGCCCCTGGTGGTCCTATGGAAATTACAATATTATCAAGACTGAAAGTTTAATGATGAAATTATAAAAACGATATAATTTCTTGCTATAATATATATACACTATATATAATATATATAGTGTGTATATATATATATTATCTATATTTACACACATATATAAAATATATAATATGAATAAAATTATATAAACCTTTTATAAAAGGGAAATTAACAAGCTGTATCACATTAATTTTTTCCCCGGCTTTTTTACTGCATTCTACTATGGCTTTGATGATTTTAGAGCTAACCTTTTCAAGTATACTTAAGAGTCCATATAGGAGAATAGCAAAGGTCTGCATGATTCCAATCAAGCTGACCTCAACAGAGAAATCCTGGTTTACCTCATCTTAGTCTCTGATCATACTCATATGTGTTAAAAAAAAAGTGCGTATTTTTAGAACTGTAATTTGGTAGCGAAGAAGACATAAAGTCTCTACCCTGCACAGGGTCAACACAAAAGATAAGGATGTGAAATTTGATTGTTTATTGTATACAGTGCTGAAAGACCTTGAAATGATCACAAGTGTTTATTGAACTTAAATTTCTTCTTGAATATTTAGTCCCAGGTGCTGTATCAGATTTACAACTAGCAGAAGTGGAAGCCACATACATAAAAATTACTTGGAGGAAGCCACAACAACCAAATGGAATCATTACCCAGTACAGAGTTAAAGTACATGGCCAGGAAACACTTGTCACTCTGGAAAACACTATTCTTGGAGATAAAAATAAGGTATTCTTTTCTTTTTTTTTTTTTTTTTAATATGGATTTTGTGTTAGATTAAATTTGCTCTCTGCCTTATCTGACAATTATAGAATTTAACTAGCTCCCACCGATTAGGATTCAATGTTTTTAAAAGCCATCTTCCTCAGTCCACTCTCTTTCTCTGACTAGCTTTCAGAAAGATTCCAATAGTGCTGTTTCCCTAACACGAAAAATTAAATCATTCTGGAAAATGATCCAGCTGCTGATGGCAGGAAACCACAGCCCCCAGTCTTGTCCTTCTGAGTCCTTATGTTCTTTGCAGCACAGGGTGGCCAGACTGTTAAGAGTAAAGATTTGGGTGCCTAGATTGATACACAGCCACTCAGTCAAACCTCTGGAAGATGTGGGTACTGACTGTGAATTCGGCAGAAGTGTCTAAAGGCTAGTTAAGTGTTTTTTACTAGCAAGGCAGACAGGCTTAGACTTTTTGTCTCCTTTTGTGTCCTTAAATTCATGTGTGTGATGCTACATGCTTAACTCCATGCTGTGGTTGCATACTAAGGATATCTGTGCACATCTATGGGATCATATCTCTGAGGGGACTTATGCTGTCAGTCAGTCTAGCTTCTGGATTTTGTTTGCTGATGTGCTTCACATGCTTAGAGCAGCTCTGAGTATGCAGCACAGAACTGTAGACCCCTAGCAAACATTCAGCTCAGGATTGAATTCTTTCTGGGTAGGGCTTTTTGGGCTGAATTTTGAAAACAGGTGCCCAAAGTCTGCATAATTCCTTATTTTTTCAGACAGTGGTGTCTTTCACTGGATGTGAATTGGAATCTAAGTTTTTGATGTGGAGCTCAAGGAAGGAGTTCACTTTCAAGTTGAATGATATACATTAAATAGAGCCCTGGAGTCAAATGTTAAATAAGGAGCAAGGGGGAAAAAAATTAGGATAAGAATCCATTCATTAAATCAGGCAGGCATCCTTGGAAAAGGAAAATATATAACTCTGTAATTAAAGATTGTAATCATAGTCCAGACATAAAAAAATTAAAGTAGTTTGCACAAAAATGTTTTAGTGATGGGGTTTCCTAATTTTTGAGCTTTTAGTGCAGTGTCATTGCTGCTTTATTATAATTTATTGAATGTAATTTTCTAATTAAGAACCAAAGCAAATAATAAACAACCTTGCTTTATCTAGAACCACATTGACTACAGCTTAGAGCAGCTACAGGGTTTGAACTGGCAGACCCACTGTGCTAGTGGTACTCAATAACCAATAGCAATAAAAAGCTGTTGTCTTATATGTGGAAAATTTTCATAAGCAAAAAGTATTTCCTTGTGGCCTAGTACTTTGCTATAAAATGCTGGTGAAGATGAATCATACCCAGTTTTTACCTCTTGGCACTTATGTGAGATTGATGCTCTATCTGTGCCTGTGTCTAATGTAGCTCATGTTAAAGGAGTAAAGAAGTGGCTTTGCCCTTTCTCTGCCCAGAGTCCACAGGGAAAGGACTAATGTGTATTAGTTACATCACTGTAAAAACATGTCTTTCTGGCAATGAGGTGGGCCATATGTGTGAGTGGGGAGTGTTCCAGATGACAGCAGAACAATTCAGAGATACTCGAGTCCTGGATTTGTTCCCAGATTTTGAAGGGGCATGAAGATCTGGTGCTAACACACCATTTTGTACCTATGCTCTAGCCTGTCTCTCTTTCCTGCTTTTGTTTCTCCCCTCTTTGTTGTTCTTGCTCCACTTATATCTGCTGCCATCCCTTCCCAACATTTGTTTTTTGCATCTTCTGTCCTACGGGCTCCTATATCACTTACCTCCCTTACACTTTCCCTTTTCACATATATACACCCTTATTTTTCTCTCCCCTTTATTTCATTGGCTTCTAGTTTTCTCCCTCTCCTCTTATTCCCTCTGAGATCGAGTCAGCCTTTTCTTGAGGGACTGGAAGGGCCATCTGAAGCCCTCTTTTTTTCAATGCCTGCTGCCTTCTTTCAGGATATAGTTAGTACAAATAAAATCTCCCAAGTACAAATCTATGTGTATCTATTTAATATAGCTCCAAAGATATAGCTGTAAAATTAAAGGCCTTACTTTAAAATTTCCACATTATTATAAAATAAGTATTTTAAGAATTTTTTTAAGAAGTGATGTTTGATTAAACAATAACCAGAATAAAATGTTATAGGCTACTAGCAGCTGAACATTTTTATGACAAACTTATATTTTTTAAATTATTCTAATGATCAATAATGTTTGTATGCCAACATTTATACAGTATCTATATGCATGCACAAACATACAAGCATAATTTCTATATTATATATACATTTAAATATATAATTTAGGGATGACTAGGTTTGTGATTTCTTTTTGTATTTCTAATTTATAGAATCTGATTGATTATTTGGAACCATATGCAATAAATGAAAATATCAAACCTACTTCTCCCCCTTGGAATTCAATGGAAGCAGAAGATTTATATGAAGGTTCAGCTGAAATGTTTTCCAGCATTCAGACAGCTTCCCCAGTAATATTTACAAGTGTATCTGGTGATAATTTGCCTGATATAAATGGAGCTGCAGAACTACATTCTGCTTTGGGTAAGATATTTTAGGGTATTTTTCTACCTGCTTCTTTGTTCTGAAGGACCCCCATCACTGTCCCAGATATGATCTTTAGCACATGGTTCAAGCAAATTATAAATGGGTCATTTGCTGGAGTCAGATTTTTTTACTACCAAATAACCTTCTGAAGCAAATGGGAATGCCACACAGGCAGGAACTAGCCCCTTGTCACCCAGCTGACCTTCTTCCTAGTGAAAGGAGCACCCGAAAGCCATCAGCCAAGCTGCATAGACAATCAGTTATTACAGTTGCCAAAGCAGGTGTGATTGTCAGGGATTAACATATCTCCAAGCCCTTCAGAGACCTTGATTTTTCTAAGCCTTTTGACTAATAGGTTTTCAAATGTCAGTGAAGGTAAATAGGTCAAAAAGTTACAACTTTGCTGTATGGGTTACAAACAGGTGGAGATGACCCCATGACATGGTGATGTCATTAGTGAGTACACTTGTTCTGTATTATCAATGGAACACTGTTTCTTTACCAAGTATAGATATTTACAAATCACTAAGCAGCCCTCAGCTGACAGCAGGGGTTTCAAACATCTCTCTAAATTTTTCCAGTGTTTTGAATAGTAGGGAGAAAATAAAAGGTTTTTTTTTCTTTTTTTAATGATTTAATTAAGTCACTGAATTCATCTATATGCACCAGTATCTAAAACCAGAATTTAATCCTTTATTTTAAATGACAGTGGATATTTTCTGTGCTGTGTTAATCGTGAAGAATCTTTTTTGTCATACACAGGAAATGTACAGCATTTAAAATGTAAATCTTCTTTTTATGGCCTCATTCAGTTTGAGGTATTGAGTTGCTAAAAGATATCTGTGCTGCTGAAAATTTATTTCAGCCAGTGTCTGTTGTGATCTACCATCCAAGCATCATTTTATAGGAGTTATAGTAGTTAAAGCTGTTGACAGCCAAATTTCCAACAGGGTCTGCTGATTTTTCATTGCCTTCATTTTAATGCCCTTCTCACTGAACTCTGAGCCTGATATTCAGGTATGTGGAGTGTCCACTCCTTTTCATGTTGCACTGGTATAATGAGTGCTTTAGAGCAGATGGTTTTGGCTAATACAGTTGGATTGTGGCTGACTTTGAATTTTATTTTAAGTGCACCAAACTCTCTTTGTGAGCATGCATGGCTTCATCATTCTACTGACCACAACTCTTCTGGTAAAATACCAGCGCGAAGGGATCTGTGAAGGCAGACTTTCCAAGTATTGTTGTTCTAGCACCATTGGGAGAGCAAGGAAGAGGGAATCTGTGTTTCTTGATTAAAAATATTTAAAAACCCTCAAAAGCTCCATCAATCTAGGAGCCATTGTCCTGAAATCACTGGAGAGACTAGACCTTATACAAAAGTACCCTTTCCTAGCTTCTAGAGGATTACTCACAAAACCTCACAATTCTACTTGTTGCTCCTTCATTCTTTCACCTAGGCCAATCTATCTATTGTACACATGAAAATGGACACTCCTTTGAGTTAAGAGGTTGAATGCAGACTTATCCTTTTATTTTTATAATTGACATGTAAATTAATTATTTGAAAATAAAATAGTTCCACATTGCCAGGCCAAAGCGAGTTTAGAATGCATAAGAAATAAAATTACTTTATGAGTAAGTAGCTATTTCTCTCTATTTACTCACAGATAATCTCTATAACATTGACATTTTGGCTGAAGAACTGTCATATGTTATAAAGGGCCTCACACCTTTCACAGATTACACAATTAGTGTGTCTGCTTTCACTGCTGTTGGAGAAGGACCGCCATCTGTTCTTACAGTCAGGACATGTGAACAAGGTAAATTGTAACTGGTATTACCAAAGTTAACATACATGACTTATTTCACTGAATGTTTAATTTTTTTTTGTAATTTATTTACTTACTGTTATGTTTTTATGTTTTTCTTTAAGTCCCAAGCTCAGTACAAAATGTATCTTACAAGAATATTAGCTCCTCCTCTGTCTTGCTGTATTGGGATCCTCCAGCAAATCCTAATGGGAAAATCATTCATTACACTGTTTATGCAATGGAACTGGATACAGAAAGAGCATTTAATGAAACAACTTCAAACAACAGCTTACTTATGACAGGTACAGTGTCCTTTGATTAAAAAAATATAAAAAATTAAACTTGCAAGTGCATTTTGCAAACTTTTTTTTTTCCCAATTTTATGTAATGTAGCCATTTGAAATATATGTGGATCAAATCTCACACATTCACACACATCCACACACACAACAAAACTGCGTGTAAAAACAAGGTTGGGACACTACTCAGACTTGCCTACTGTGGAGGAATGTGTAGGGTATGTGAGATGGGAGGAGAGGGCTGGTTAAGATAAACAGTAATTTTTGAAATGGTACAAGCAGTGATCTGTGAAATGGATTTCTCCTTGGAATATTTTCCCCATAGGAAAATATTCCTAAATTGTCAAGTCTTTTTCAGATTTGAATTTTTTTCACAGTATTTTTCTGACATTAAAAAAAATTTTCTTATTTTAAGGTGGTAATTTTTTTATAGCAATTGAAGCAAACACACTTCTAATGGAGTTTCATTTAATCATTGATGTTAATCAGAATAATGCATACAGACTAAACCCCCATATTTGGATGTTCATATATGCTTCCTTTGACGTCCTTGACAAATTCTTTAAGCTCTTTACAGGGCTGAAGCTAGTTGACTTCAAAATCTGTGGATTTAACTGCATGCCTGTTTGACTGTCACAAAATAAATGTTATTGTACATATCCTTTTAGGAGAAAAAGGTGTATAAAAAACTCTCAGAACAGTATCCTGTACTGTGGTTTTATAAGTAGCTATGACAAAATAAGTCAACAGTCTTGTTTATGAAGTTAAAAGTCAAGATTTTTTAACTTAATCTTTTCAGGTTTAAAAAAGTACACAAATTATAAAATGAGAGTCGCAGCCTCTACCGCAGTTGGAGAAAGTGCTTTGTCTGAAGAGAATGATGTGTTTGTGCGAACCCCTGAGGACGGTAAGACACTGTTTGCAGTGATGATTTATTTTCTGTACTGGACTTTGTGTTTGTTCACAAAGAAAACTGGCACGCACAAAAAAGGGGGAACAGTGTATAAATAAAACCAATGTTGAAATTATTAGTCTTCTGTCAGTCAGTGACTTCATTCAGACCATTTTTAGGTAAGTGCTAAAAAAGGTAATAAAAGCTGTGGCATAACCTGCAATCAACTAATTTCAAATGTGATAGACAAATGGAAGGAAAGCTGCAGAGATGAGGTTCACTCTATCAAAACAATATGTCCCTAGCACCCAACTAAATCGCAATCTTTGTGACTCCATTTTGTCTTCTTTTTCTTTTTGTTATCACATGGAAATTAGGTTGGTTTTGAAGCATATGGACATTTATACCATTCAGAGGCCATATTTCTATTTGTAGGCAAAGATGCTGATAAAGTGAAGATTTTTGAATGCTGAATATAATAAGGCGTTGTTTTTGTATCAGTTTAATTAATTTTAAGACTGGTCAATAATTTTAATGTCAGGTATAATACTACATTACGAAGATTTCTGAATCTTCCTTTCTCACTTGCAAGGCAGTTTTAACCCGTGAAGGCATTGGGGCAAGAGCTGGAGTTGTCATTGGCTTCTGCAAAGAAAACGTGAGAATTTGATTTGCAGAGCAGAGCCATGAATATTAGTCTTTCCTTGTTTGTATCAAGTTTGTATTTTCACCTGTTTCAGCAAAGTTGTTTCCAGGTTTACTGAAGTAATGCAGAGGGTGATTGCCCAATTGTCACTTATCTCTCTCATTTTCAAATGTACTACAATACAAGAAAAATAATTGAGTGTCAATAAAGGAGAGAAAAGGACTACAGGATTACAAATCATGGGTATTTATGAAGCTTAGATGATTTGAATAGCCACACAAAATATCAAATTAAATGGTGAAATTTAAAATAGTTTCAAATATTTTTAAAATTTACATTCTTCTATGCTGTTAGTTTTTTTAGAGAGGAAAGGCATATCACAAGAACAGAAAATCACTTATATAAATATTCTTTTCTCTGAACGCTTACAATCCCTTGCCTGTGAGTGTTAAAGAAATTTTTCAGAGTACAGTTTCTCTGTTCAGAGCCAACAGCCAACTGTTCATTCATTCATAAAAGAGTCATGCAAGGCTTGAGAAAACTAGTGAGAAACCCACCAAGAATTCATGCCTTTTTATAAGGATATGCATAACTGTTTATCTTCTCCTTCTTGTTGCTTAGCTCTCCTGAAGTAATTCAGGCTGAGATTCATGCGTCCTAATTTTAGCCAACCTAGGAACAGAAATTTGTTTGACTCTTGAAAGGAGAGATGCCTCCAAATAAAAAATTCACTACAACTGTCTTAGATAACTTGCATTAGGATGGAAGAAACTAGGCTGTTGCATTTAAATATTTTACCAAGCAAGATAAATGGCAAAATACATTTAAATTAAAAATTAAGCTTCTTCACATGGGAAATATTCATGTGGGTAGTCTTGTCATCCAGAGAGCAGTGATCTGTTACAGTTAACACTTTAATGTGCTCAGAAATCAGGAATGAAAATGATTTGTGGGACCTTTTAGGCAAAAAAAAAAAAAAAAAAAGCCTTGATGAATTCTGAAATATCTGCAAATGGGTATTTGTACACAAACTGAATCCCATGATCCTTAGTAGGTAATATATTTTTATCTTGATTTTACAGATTAATTCAGGGGTGAAGCGGTGAAGCCTTCAGGGGAATCAAAGTTGACATTCAGAGCTGATTTTATTCATAAGTGCAGCCCACCTTCAACACTTCCATGCCTTATTAGCTCACTGGAGTCTCATGAACCCACACACTGCCAATAGATTTAGCCTCACACTACCCTGGAGCTGGACTTGCTTTGTGTATGACCTTCACACCAGAGTATGCAAGATTTACAAAGAGTTCACTAAATGGAATTTAGTTACTGTGCCTGCAGTCCCTTTCTTGGTTCAATGGTTGATTGAGTGAAGTACTAAGGGAGGTTATTTACAAAGAAAGCAGTAAGAGGACATTAATCCAAGTTTAAAGAACTGAATATGAGGAAGACAATGAGAGGATTTGAAGGATCAGTCTGCATGAGACTGGTAGAGAGAAAATTTTTTTTTTCTTAATAAGTGCCATTTCAGATAGATTTAGAAGTGATTAAAAAAGAAATTCCAGAAAAGCTAGAGTGTCAAAATGCAAAAAGATGCCTAGTTTTATGAGTGGAAAAGAGACATACCAAAATTAACTGAAGTAAAAAGTGGTAAGGCTTTGAGAAGGAGAATGAGAAAATGAGTGTAGCTCTTTTGGTACAATTAGGATCCAATACCAGGATCCAACAGGTTTATGATCTCAGTTCTGTATTCAACTATTTGAAAAGGTTTTTTTTTTTCTGATTTCTGTGTTGCAGAACCAGACTCCCCACCTCAAAACTTAGAAGTAATAAATATAACTGCAACAGAAATAAATCTGAGATGGTTACCACCTGAGCAGCCTAATGGTCTCATAACTCACTATGAAGTTCTGTACAGCAATTCCAACGATTTTTTTATTAAAAATGCCTCATCTACAAGTATATCACTTAGTGAAATGAAGCCATATACCCTCTACAATATCTCAGTAAGGGCATTCACCAGGCTTGGCTATGGGAATCAGTCATCTTTTCCACTTCTGGTCAGAACTTCTGAAACTGGTGAGTATTTTTTAAAAAATTAAATTTTTTGACAAGAAGTTGCTTTATGATAACCTTTGATGGCCAGGAAATAAGTCTCAATAATTTTAAAAGTATTTGCTTACTTTGCCAGGCTGTGAGTTTGAATCACGTTTTTCTCTTTCATATACAAAGCAAAAGAGCAAGGCCAGGTGCTTGGTAAGGGATGGGGAGCCAAGAGCCCAGGGGTCCCTGGGCCAGCTGAGCAGAGGCCTTGCTAGCCAGGACTTGTCTCACCACCCTGCTGCAAAGCTCACGGGGCAGGCAAGGTGTGGCAGTCAGGGCCAGTCTGGAGAGCCAAACACCTCCTGCTGATGTATCAGGTCTGAGGTCAAGCCAGGAAACAGAGTTCACAGGTTCAGTGACAGTAACCAAGCCAGACTGAGCCCAGTGCCACTGGGACAGGCCTGCAGTGGGGGAGCCAGGCTGAGGCTGGGCTGCCATGTCAGGGACTGGATCAATGGGTCCATGGCCAAGCACAGCCATGACAGCAATGAAGCTGAAATAATCTTAAGATGATTTCTATCTCTTTTTTTAAAATTACCTTGTTGGTACTGTGTTTGTCTGTTGGTACTGTGTTTCTGTTCTTCAAATTCAGCCTCTTTTAAAATGTATTTCATAAAAAAAAAAAAAAAAGGATACAAATCCAAGTATTTACAATATGTTTTATTGAAACCAGTTTATAAAAATTCTTTACAAATCAATGAAACTGACTGAAATCTTCTCTAATTTTTTTTTCTTCTAGTCCCTTCTTCTGCACCAGAAAACATAACCTATAGGAACATTTCATCCACGGAAATTGAACTATCATTTTATCCACCATCCATTCCCAATGGAATCATACAGACCTACACAATATATCTCATGAGGATTAATGGGACTGAGCAAAGAGTTATAAACACTACCCTTCTGACACTACATATTACAGGCCAGTATATCATGATCTGGAACTTATGGCAACTGTGAGTTTTTCTGAGAAGTGTAAACAGACAGAGATATATTAGTTCATTGCTTGGACCTGATCCTTCTTGCCCTTACAGAAAGTTTTTCCTCCCTGTCCTGAAAAATAACTTGTGTCCTGTCCTAATGTGGTGAAATGGGCATTGAATGGTATAGAGTCTAACATAAATCTCACTGTATTTTAGATGTTTAAAGTACAAGGAATTTCAATAGATATCTTTGCAGACCTATCGTAACAAAGGAAACCCTCAAGTCACCTGCATATCTTTCTGATCTTATTCTGGATAAAAAAATCTTTCTTTCCCACTCACCTATTCATCTTTTCCTAAGTTCTGTCATTATTGCTGAGGCATGGCACAGCAGTTAATGCTGGGAGCTCAGTACCTTCACTGCTACATTTTCAGAGTACAGCCATGGACAAACTGCAAGGCATTCTAGGGATATGGAATATAAACTTGTAATTAGGGCTTTGCCCCTTCTTTTGCAAAGTTTTTTGTGTTCCAAGCTTTCCCAATGCTTATTTCAGTCTCTAATGACACAGATCAGTGTGATAGGCTTATTCACCACTTCAAAAATACTTATGGTCCATTAAAAAACTAATTTGTTCCATTGAATTGTTTTATTTATTTTTTTTGTTTAGATTTAAATAAATATACAGAATATACTGTAGAAGTGTCTGCTAGTACCACAATGGGGGAGGGTGTTCGTAGTTCACCTCTGCATATACTGACTGATGAAGATGGTAAGTCAGAACAGAAGTTTCAGTGCATCATTTTCTACCTGCATTCTTAATTTACTCTTAAACTTCATGTTAGATGTTTTTAAGTTTTATGTACTTTTGTTGGCAGTTAAGCCTCTCGGTTTCTATCTGTATCTATGTATCTACAGGCAAACATATTTATTTATCTATTATCTATCTATCTATCTATCTACCAATATATTTGTCAGTACAAGCTGTTTGAAATGTTGAAATTGCTGTGCATGGACTTTTGATCTTACCAATATCTTATTACTCTGAAGAATCTTAATTTATTCATATTATTTTAATCTAATGCATGACATGGTAGAATTGTATTTGGTTTTTCAGTCATGTGAGAGCTGGGGAAAGGGAAAACAACAAAAAGGCAGTTTAGATGGTCCAGGAACATTTTTATGGGGTTTCTTGGGGGGTAATTTTTGTATTATTCTAAACAGATGCATGTACAGGTACACATAGATAGATATAAAATTATTAATATTATGAAAATGCCCAAAGTCCATCATCTGTAGCACTGGACTTCCAAATTGAGCTGCGGTATGTGCAGATGGAGGGTAGAACACAATTGTTGCAACCCCTGCTAATTTTTACAGTAGGTCACAAACCAGCAGAGGAACCTTAAAACTGTAGTTGTACTTTCAGTACACAATGTTGTAGTGCTAAGTTATCATTGGTCACCTCTCTAGTTTCTGCAGGGGAATCCTGAAAAAAAATTCATAGCAAAAATGTTAGCTTAGGTGCTGTGTCATATTTTACAGAAGGCTATGTCTGTTCCTCTCCTTTGCTTCAGTAGGAAATCTCTGGGAACCTATCTAAAGCGGCATTGACACAAGCAAGCCACCAGCCACATTGTCAGTAAAAAAACTTTGCTCAAGAGTTATGTTGCTGGAGCAAACTGAAAAGAGCTAGATTGGATAAATCAATTTTTTTTAGCAGAGATTATTTTTATTTAGAGCAATGTCGTTTCTATTCTTTAGCAAAAAAAAAATCTCTGAATAATAATTGTAGAATTAACTAGACATGTCAAAAAGACGACATTCACCATATGACAGATCTTTTATTGTATAACCACTGAGGATAATATAACAAGAAAAACACAAAATACAGCTGTCAACATTTTTCACCAGTAAATACACTCACTGAATGCATTGAACCTTTGTTCATGAAAAATATAAGTCTTTTCTATAATATAAGAAGTTATAAAACCTTTATGCCAACTTTCAAGATAGCTAAAGGAACAAGAAGTGAAAAACAACAATATTTATAATACACCACATGTTCCGTGTTCACAGGAACACAGTGTTCCAAGGTTCAGACCAAATGTTTCATAGATTTGCTAATAGTTATGCTCATATTTTCAATTTTCATGCATGACTACAGCTATGACCTGAATTTTTAGTGCATGATGCTCTTTGGTTTAATTTGAGAAAAACAAATGTAATTCTAATATTACTTCATAGTGATGCATACGCCCATGAATCAAGATGCAGATAAAGATTCATTTCTCAATAACATGCTGACAATAAAGCAGTATAATTTATGCATACATAAGTTATTTGTCCTTATTAAAATTAATAAGTACCTTAGAACAAAGTCAAACATGGTCTAACATTTTCATCTATTTACAATGTTTCCCTGCAGAGTTGGGATCATCTAGGGATCATCTTAAAATTAATTTTAAGGATATCAATGAATGCCTATCTTTTCATTTGCCCTTGTGATGAGTTAAATCTATGAATGTGGTCCTTATTTGATGGAGTGAATAGATTTTACCTCTGTCTAGTATCCCACAATTTTATCATCTCTCAATGCCATGCTTATCCACTTTTCCGCCTTTTGACGCTTTGTATAATTCTTTATAGCACCTTTTTTTTCCTCAGGGGAACTGTTATGCTGTATTTTACATGTGTTCATATCAATAAAGCTCTTGCTTTTATTAGAAGGGAAAAAAAATTATACCAATGTACTTGGGCAGTAGGTGAATCACTGTGACCTAGCCATTGCTCTGTTTTCTCATGAAGTACTTTTTCCATTGAATCACAGAAACAGATGTTCTAACAACACCATGCAAAATCTTCTTTTATCATCTGTCAGAAAAAGGAAAAGAAGCTGTGCCTAAACATTAGCGGCTGGATACTGTACCAGTGTGGTACAAGGTTAACTTTCTATCACAAATAATTCAAAGCCTATTTAAGGATGCTGTGTATCCCACCAATCCTAGCTGTTTAACAAGATGTTGTGTCCTATTCTCTCATTTTATAGCTCCAAGTTCTCCTCCACAAGACCTCTCTGTAAAACAGTTGTTAGGTGTCACTGTGAAGTTGTCATGGAAACCTCCACTGGAGCCAAATGGAATTATCCTCTATTACACAGTTCATGTCTGGTAAGATTTTTCTGGAAGTACTTCTGAGCATAAATGTTAATCTGTAACCTATCAGGAATGTTAGGTTTTTGTTACACAATATGTTGAATACATGTTTTGGGAGAACAAATATTCATCCAGCACTTAAAATACTGGACTTTTTAATATGCAAATTCAGACTAGCCAAAAACTGGGGAACAATTTCAACATTTTGTATCACTTTCAACATTTTTTTCCGAAGGTTATGCTATAGTAAGTGAATTCAGGTTTAAACTAGAGCATGGTGCCTATTTTCATTATATTCTGATTAGGCCTGCTGCAAGGCAGGGAGCAAACCCATGCTAAATTGTCAAGGAGATTTGAAACAGGCTTAAAATAGAGAAATATTGCCTCCTTTTATAGACAGTGTGTAAGAGCCGTGTTCAGAGTTTTCGTATGTGCTATCAATTATGTCTACTGTTATATTTCGTATTTATTACATTCATAGCAAACAAATATTTTTAACAGATCCTTTTCATTTATTGTGTTCTAGTTTTTTCTATCTAACCTTTTTTATTATTATTTTTTTCCTCCTGTCATATTTTTTCACCTTTACAAAGGAGTTTTGTCACTTTAAAACTTGCAGGTTCTTTCCTATTCCTTGCAAAACATAGTTTGGTCTAACGATGTGGCATCTCTTCAAAGATCTATAACTTCTACTGGGAGTGAAAACATTTTTTATTGATCAATTTTAATATATTGCATTTATGCTTTACCATTTTGTTGTCATTGCTAAGTTGCAGGAAGCAAATACTAAAGTGCATAAGATGTGAACCAGTTGTGCAAATCCTTAGTTGTTTTGGGCATACTACTCTTGAGCTTACATTATTTTATTGTTATTTGACAGTTTTGGGGTAGGGTTTGGCCTCAGTCACTACTAATTTTTAATTTTTTAAATTATAATTTCTAGTTAAGTTGATGATAAAGTGAAGAGGAGAAAGCTCTTCTTTCCAGAAAAGTTGAATTTGTCTTCTCTTAGTCCTACTCTACTGGGAATGTCTGTTGCTCTTTAAAATAATGACTGTCCTCAAGCTAGGAAAGAGTTACTTATGATAAGGGCTATGGTTTTGATTCATGCTGTGTTCAAAGACTTGAGGTTATGCAACTTTTCATCCTTATGTTCCGTTATAACTTACTGCTTTTGTTACTGTGAGAAAAGATTTAGACAGAATTATTTAAAAAACCCCCCACAATTCTTAAATGATCCATCTTTCTAAATATTGCAATTAAACAACCACACAACTTCTTGCTGTAAGCCTTGCCCATATTCTTTTTGCTCTGTCTTGTCTGTTCTTACTGTGCCATACCTAAATTTAGAGAGGCTTTAGGTATCATGTTAAGGCAAGGACATCGGAGAAAAACTCTCTTTGCCTTCAAAGGGGTCATAACTTCCCTCCTTCCTTGGCAGGGAGCGAGGGGTGTGGAGGAAGGAGAGTAATTTTAAGTATTTAAAATAGTTGTCTATACAGTTTCATCAAATGCATTGCAGGGGGAGATTTGACGAGGCAAGTTGTCGTGCCATATAATTGCTGCTCTTGGGAGGTATTCAATATATTTTGGAGGAGACTGTTAATCCCTGTGCTTCTCAATAAAGCAGAAAGAAGAAGGTTGCTACAGTTGTCAAATAAATGTTCCTTCACTTCACTTAAATATTTTGCAACAGTTATAGAGAACTTGTTAAGCTTTCTTTAGCTGATTTGGAACAAGAGTCCACAATCAATAGAATAGAAAGGGTGATATTTGCAACGTTTTCAGTTATATTTCATGGAATTTGTCAGAGGACAAGGTGGTTTTGGGTGCTAGCAGGTAGTAAAGCAAATTTCTTCTTTCCTTGAGCCCAAAAACTCGTACTCCTGAAATGTAATTTTAGATTATTAAAGGTGCAATTAACAAAATTGCTGAACTTGTATGTAGCTATTGTTTTCTGGCATTATCCTTTTCTGCAAATTTTTGTGAGATACTTATTGACTAGGTCCTTTTTGAGGTACAGATTTTTAAGAAAATATGGTACCTGTCTTTGTCAAGTGTAATTATGCAATTTCTTGGAATCTGTGTTGTCTGCATTTTTGAAAAAATATTATTTAAAACTTTATATTATTTTGCTTCACTAAAATCTCCTGGCTTAATTTATTCTGCTAGGTACTTTCTCACTGTCTGCGATGACTGCATTCACTTTGATCAGTCTTCTATTATTTTTATTGCAGTCTCAGTTGTTTCTAAACAGAAAATCAACTTCCCTTGAAATATCTCAAGCTTTTGTTCTCCTTTCTGTGCCTGGTTGTAGAAATGTTTTTTGGCAACTCAGATATAAGAATGCAGTTACTCAGAGTAGAAATGTTCACAACACTAAGCTGTGGATTTTCTTCTTACTTAAATTATAACCAGATATGTATTTCCATACTAAGAATACATTGGGCAAAGATCCAGGAAAAAATGTCTTTCTTTGTATAGAGTTTGATAACTGCAGCTGCAATCTCTTGTAAATTTTACTGACTATTAAAAATGTCAGAAGTTTGGGAAAAATGTAAATGTTAGCTTTCTCTATTACCAAGAGTGTTTCCCATGTCAAGTGACATTCCACTCAAAATCTGAGGGTTAGGAAGGATCATTTTTTTTTCATTCTCATACGTTTTCTCATTCCAGTTGTTTGCAATTGTAACCTTATTTCAGATATATTAGACGATGATCTTTGATAATGGGACAGTCGTTCAGTTATCAAAGGAAGAAAGTCTAGTAATTTTGAATCACTTTTTTCTTTTTTTGAGTATTAGAACACATTGTCATTTGTGAAGGGCTTCACAATGACTCCTGGAGCAAGATATTTGTTTTTAATTATCAAATTATCATCTCTGTATGAAATCCTATTAGAGACACAGGACACCTACTCATATAGCAGTCTTTGAAGGAATGGAAAGTTAGGTTTTTATTTTTCTCCTACTTTTTTCTTAAAAGATTATGTAAACTTTACAAGGAATAGAAGACTTTTTGAACTCAAGTTAGTTATTTCTGTACCTTATTTTACTTTCTGATAATCATTTCATACCTATGCTAATACCAGTGTTTTATTAATGTTACATCTTACAGTCTTTCTAGGCGGGTTTTGACCTGACTGGAGTTCCATTCTGATCCTCTGCTACATTCCACCAGAATTAACTCAGCACCAGCTAATTCCTGTTCCATATCATCTTCTATTATTCCATTTATAACTTCAGCCTTCTGACCAATTTCACAGAGTCACAGTAGGGCATGCTCCCTGCTATAATCTTTTTATATTTCGCTATTCCTGTCCAGGGAGACAGTTTAGTTATGCCCTACTGTGTCCTTCCCAAGGGTACCACATAACCATTTGAAAGTGGTTAATAGATAGAAATACTACTCCTTAATTTTTCATATAGCCATTGTCTTTGTTGATGCAATTTGCAAACATATTTCTGTGGGGTTTTGGGGTGTTATATTTTTAAGAAACAAAATGAAGAGCCCTACTGTGATGCCATGGTACAAAAGTTAGCTTTTCACCATAAAAGACAAAAAGTTATTGTAGCCTCTTTTAACAACCTAAACTACTTGTATTTAATACGATATTGCATTTTTCATTTTTGCAACAAATGCCATAATTATATATAGGGAGAGAAATGGTGTGCATATGCAATTAATAAAATACTTTTTCTTTAGGAATAAAATGTCAAAGAGGAGTGTAAATGTAACTGAAACATCACTGGAATTCACAGACCTAGAATACAACTATGAGTATAGTGCTTACCTAACAGCAAGTACAAGATTTGGAGATGGCAACATAAAGAGTGATACTATAACATTCAGAACTTCTGAAGGAGGTAAGCTTTCATGCAGTATGAACCTTTATTTTCATCCAGCCTTAAAATTCTGTCAGCCTTATTTAAGTTAATAAAGCCACTGAAGTAGAAGTGACATTTGATTTGTGAAGAAGAGACATTCTACCTGTCTGTGTGGCTCTATCTTTCTGTATACATGTATCTATGGCTTTATAAAATCATGATAGGTGTTTCTATTAATTTATAGAGAAAAAAAATACCATTTCTCTTCAGGACAGATAAGATCCAAATAATTTCATTCTAAACTTTGAAATAAATGAAATTATTTTTGTAATATATTTTAATAGATCTTTACTTTGAGCAGCTGTGACAAAACTTCTGATAGGGAAAATAATTCTTAGAGTGTCCCTCTCAAGTCTGAAATATTCTTAATTTGAAAATGAACACTGTAAGTGTACATTGATTTGTTTATTCTATTTTAATTATTTTATACTTCCAACATGCAACGTGACTTTTATCTGATCAT
>WBNO01018373.1:0-26015 GCA_013400575.1 Peucedramus taeniatus
AGAGAGTAGGTTTAGATTGGGTATTGTGAAGGAATTCTTTACTGCAAAGGCGGTGAGACACTGAAACAGGTTGCCCAAGGAAGTTTTGGATGCCCCATCCCTAGAAGAGTTCAAGGCCAGGCTGGATGGAGCTCTGGGCAACCTGATCTAGTGGAAGGTGTCCCTCCCTATGGCTAAAGGGATGGAACTAGACAATCTTTAAAGTCCCTTCCAACCCAAGCTGTTCTATGATTCTGTTACATAAATACAGGTGGTTTTGTTTTTGTTTTTGTTTTTTTTTAACAGTAGGTGACTTAATCTACACTTAGGTAAACACAGAAATTATTAAGCTAAACAAAATAAACATCAAATTTAAATGCAGACTCTGCTTTTTTAGAATCAGCATTTATTATGGCCTTAGCTTAGTCTTGTTAGCAGGAACTTTATCTGAAGATGCAGAAAGAGGACTTTCTTAATGGCTGCAGTCAACTTATTTACAGCTAGGGAAAAAAAACCAGGGCAGAACACCAATCAGTTCTAAAATTCTAAGGAACAGAGCAAATGAGAACAAGTCTATTTATTCAAATAGCTATACGCACAAAATTGTTCAAATAAGGCAATTTTAAAAGTTCGCTACAAAAAAAAGCTTAAGAGAAATCATTGCCTCAAAAATTAAAAATTTCTATGTTGCATATTTTAAACAAATTCATGCACACAAGCATACTTAAAACACCCTCTGGTCACAAACCACTTTTCATTAAAGCATACATTTAGTAGCAAAACAGTATTTCAATGGTCACTGAACAAAAATCATCCTTTCTAAAGATGTATGCAAAACAATGTTAGATACAATTCAATACCAGGTTTCTTATATTTGACTCATCTTTAATTAGTTGTTCCAAAATACTGCCCGTGAGTCTCCCTTACATGCCTGCCATAGTTACCATGCTAGACTCAAATACATTGTTACAACTAAAGTATCATCAGGTCTTACATAAACCGATAAACTAATTAATTGTTACTATATTGTTTGCTAAAATAACTGTCACAAAATACTGTGCAGATGAGCAACAAAAAGAAGGAAAACATGGTGTGGTGAGTATATTTCTTGTCAAAATTCAACCAGAAATTACTTGAAATGTTGAAAAGTACATAAAAAATACAGGAATAATTAAATATAACATTTGAATTACACATTGGTTTACTAGACTCATCAGTACAAGATCAAAAAAGATGAAGTTAAAACAAAGTTAATATAAATAAGACAATTTCAAAATTCAATATACAGAATAGTAGCAAGTTGTACACAGCGGAAAACTTTTATCTTATTGTGGTATGTCTACTGTAGCCAGCAGCAAAGTACTGAAACTAGTTTTCACTCACTGCTCTCTGCAGCCGGATATGGGAGAGAACCAAAAAGGAAAAAGCAAATAAAACTTATGGTTGTTAAGAAAACAGACAGTTTAAAGGTGGGAGGGGAGAAGGGAAGGTAGAGGCAAAAAAAAAGGCAACAAAACCCCACAAGTCACACAAAGGCAATTGCTCACCACCTCCCACCAACAGACACATGTCCATTCAGCTGTTCCAAGCAATGGTTGCTTGGAACAGCTCCCCTCACTTAGTACCACCACCAGCAGCGTTCCTGCCAAGCATGATGCCGTGCAGCATACAAGATCCCTCTGGTCAGCTGGGGTCAGTGGTCCTGCCTGTGCCCCCTCCCAGCCTCTTGCCCAAGCCTATTCCCTGAGGGGAAGCAGGAGTGTGAAACAAAGGTGATCTTGGTGCTGTGCAAGCACTGCACAGCAACATGCAAGCACATCAGTGCCTTCCCAGCACTGTTTTGGTCACAAATTTGAAACACAGCACAACAGGGACTGCTATGAAAAAAATTAACTTCATCCTAGTCAGGCTTAGTATTCCAGTCTTTACATGTTAATGTCAATTAGCAGAACATAAAACATTTTGTTCATGCTTTCAAGTGTGATACCCCTTTCAAAAATGTTCTCATGTAATGCCCTCTTGCACAGAAAAGTGTTCAAGTATAGACACATGTGCAACTTGTGATCACTAACCATCAGCCATGCAGTGAAATGGCAGGTTAAATTACTATGACTTGAACAGCACTTAGGATTTTAGGTTGAATTAGTTGCTTAAAAAGCATATTTCAACACTAAACTTGTGTTTGAAGAGTGCACTACTAACCAAATAACTGAGCCCAACTGTGCCTGCAGACCATAAATTCAATTATTTGAATAACTACAATATCAGACTCATGAGACACCCACTGAACAGCAGCCATTTCCAAAAAGCATGAAACAGTGGTCAAGTCAAATTAAGAAGAGCTACCTATATTCAGAAATACAACATACGAACAAAAATAAATATCTGATGATAGAAAGCCTTTTTTTCTTCAAGTGTTTTTGAGAAGACCAGGTCAAAAACTCCTCTGGTCTCCTTGTACCTCTACTGTGACATTACAACACTAGCAAATGAAAGAGAACATACACTGAGACACCAAGGTGTACTAAAGCAATAGTCTTAGCACTCAAAAATGAGTTCAACACTTAAGTACACACAGTGATTAGAGCACAAAGCCCTTTACCAGAAGTCCACTGCCATTTTGAATTAACAATTGCTACACCTCTGCCAAATATCGCTATTGTTTGCTGAAGTAGCAGCAGCTCTAAAGAAAATCTGAATGACCCAGAGGACATTCAAAATAGCTCTATTCAAGTAAAGCTTCATTACCCAGTAAAGGAAGAAAATTACAGTTGTATTGAAATACACAAATTGAACTCCACCACTGCAAGCAGCATTGAAAGTGTGCATTCAGAAAACTTGAATTACACAGTCTAGACTTCAACAGACGTTTGTGACACAGAAAGACTCAAGTAAACCAGTCATCACTGGAAAAGAGGAATGCCACAGCTGAAGGAGGCAAGTACCAGCCTGGTATCTCTCCCATAACTCACTCATTCACTGCAAGAACTATCCTCAGCTCTTCACAGTCAGGGTGCCCAGGTGTAGGTGCTATTCTAATGTTCTGAACACCTACAGTGCATCAAATGACTGACACCAACAGGAGCTACACTTCATATTTCAAAGCACTACTTACAATATTTCTGAAGAGATTAGACCTTACATCCCACAAAACACAAAGAATTGTTTTGAATCATTTACCTTACACTCATTGCATCTCATTTTAAAAATGGAGCAAATGCCAACTCATCTAAACACAGTGATGAAAACTGTGAAACACTCATACTCACTGCTGCAGAATAAAAAAAAAAAACCAGTGAATTTAGAAATTCTTCAGGGTTTGATAATGAATGCAAACAATAAATGTTGTGCAGGATGACATACTCAAAAGAAGTGGCCTTTAAATGAATGCTATCAAATTTCTATTTTGCATGACATGCATATTCTACTGGTTAAAAACAGTAAAAACTAATATTCCACAAGAATAAGTGAATCTGTGCTGTAATCATTTATTTTCTGTATCTCATATTCCACCCAGCCTTATCTCACCCAAACTCCTGCCAGTTCAAACCCAGAGCTTCTGATCTTTTTATTTAACTACTAGTAATACAATCACAGAACAGAATTAAAAACAGACTATTTTTCATATCCAGCTATTTTAGCTATTGATGCATTTAAGTCACAGTCATTTCAGATGACATTTTCAAGATCTGAATTAGTTTAGAAGACTGATGATAAAAAAAAGTAGCACAACTCAATTTAGCCATTTTCCATCTAAATATTTTCTTTTACCTGCCTCTTGCAGTCTCTCTTCCGTACCATCAATCTCAAAAGGAAATATTAACACACTTTTTTTTAATCTCAGCAAGACAGGTACAAGCAGCAACCTATTTTTTATGCCAAGAATGGAAAAGTCATAAAAAACACCCCAAACAAACAGTAACACAAACTGACAAAACAAACACAGAAAAAGCAACATGTTTCTATTTCATAGTGGCAAAAGCACCTATAGAATTATTTAAAGCATCTTCTGTGCCAAGGTACCAAATTATGCTCACATCGCTCAGATACAGATAAATTGAATATCCAGCTATCACAGAGGGCGTACAAACACGATTAACTACAAACAAGAATGTTTAGAACAGAGCAGAATAATCCAGTCCATGTGAGCTTTTACAGCTTTTTAAAAAACAAAATTGAAGGGAATAGACCTCTGTTGTCTAGGAGACCAAAAGCAGTCATCAGCTACCAGTTTCACTAACACAGAAGACACTACCAAATAAAAGACTGAAGAAGTAAATACATCTGTAGCAATGGTTGGTATTACTCTTCACTGGATATGGGTCCAGAATTGTTCCACCACCCATAAACGAGTTCTATAAAATACATCACATATAGTAATAATCTGAAAAACACCATCAGCTAAGCTTACATTGTTAGCTGTGATTTTGATTCAAGTGAAGGGAATATAGTGAACTAGGAATCAGCCCCTCCAAACTGTTGTTCATATTGCTGAAAAAACTTTTCACTTTGAAGGCTACCTACTCTTTGACTAAGAGACAAAAGCATTATCTGCCCAGAACACTTTTTCAGTTTAGTCCCAAGGACTAGCAGGAAAATAAAAGCAGTATTTTATTGCAGAGGTCAGGAAATTGAATTTATTAACATTAAACACTGATTTGGATAGAGCTTTTACAACACATCAGCAACTGAAAACAATTTCAAACAAAAATCATGGAAGCTACAAAGAACCAAAAAAAAGTTGGAAAGTAAGATTTAACTAAGAATTCATCCTGAAGTTCTGTGGATTTTGATTTTGGGGGTGGGAACAGGTTATAGTAACAGTAATGGTTGTATTTCCTGCTCTCTGTTAAGTACTCCCTAAGTACTTACACCACTTGGTCAGAAAATTAAGTGTTAATTTACAAATGCCTTAAACTGTTGGTCTGACTTTTTTGATTTCTTGACCAAAGAGAAAATTATCCATCACACTTTTCATAAACAGGTTCTGGAGTGTTTCTCCATCCCATAAGACTGCAGGATTAAGCCTCTGAAGTTACAATTGACACATGGTGAATAAACATTTGGTAAAAATTCTGGACTTACAAAAATAAAAATATCTAGTCACATAACAGTTCTTTCATAATTCCAAGCTTTTCAAGTTTACCATGTCGAATGCTGCCTGTTATATGTTATATCCATCACATGAAAGCAGAGCTGTGAAGGGTTCTGAGCAACTGAGCAAGGCAAGGTCCCCACCTCTGAAACCTAGAAGAACTTCAGAGGCTGACAAGGCCAAATTTGTCCTTAAGTTTGCACCAGCCTCATCTTCCAATGGAGTACTGGATGCCTAACAAAGTATCACCCCCATCTCAGAGCTGTTCTCAAATCATTCTCCTTTCGCAGCTCTGATACGTGTATGTTCCTCTTGTAATGTTGAAACTCAGTATACAGTGCAATAATAACACTAGGCAATATGTGCTAACACTTCAGTGAAAACCAAGAGGGAAAAAAGCAGCTATAAGAAAATTAGTAACTATTAAAACGCTTCACATTTTTAACAGATTACAGTGCAGTTACAGCACTACCATGATGTTCAGCATTAAATTATGCAAGATTTAGGGGTATTCATAATTTTTGAAGACATGAAGGGAAAGCAGATAGTATAAGTCAGAAAAAATACCTATATTTTATGTCCTATACTAACTTTAAGACAGACAACTTAAATCAGTATATTTTATAGTCAGATACAGGAATTAAAACTCAGTTATGCATATAGGCATGTGACAAAACTGCTTCACTCTAAAGCTGCACAAACATTTTATGTAATAAGGGTCCCAATTCTTCAAAGAAAATCAGGACTTCGCTTTCTTTCTCTAAGTTTCTATCACTTTAGCTTCACCTCAGCAAGCAACCACAGTATAAACTGTATAGATTCTTCTGCTACAGAAGGTAACAGTCATTTGCACAACTGCTCTCAGTATCAAATCTCTGTGTTGTATTTCCCCACCAAATCAGACAGGAGATTAATCTGCTCATTTGAGTCAAGATTAAGCATTATAAACAACTTATAACTGAAATTACTTCTGTACTTAGCTCTAGTGACTCCAGTAATCCTGTGACCTCAGTGGGAGCAAATACAGTGCCATTTCTGCATATGGCATAGTACCTCAGCCATCCAAAAAACAATGTCAGTCATGACAGAACTACATAAAATCTGTGTCTTTTTGGAGCAACAACTCAAAAGGTATCAACTCATGGTCTGGATCCCTAATCCCACGCAAAGAAACTACTCAAATACTTAACAATACATACATTTGAGGTCTGTTCTGATTGTGCCCTCCTACACTGAATCTAATGAAGAAAAAAGAAAAATCTTCCTACTGCACAGTGATATGGCACTTCCCTGAAGGTCACCATTCACATTTGAACAGAAATGTATCTTAGCTTTCAGGCCTACCATAATTTCTACGGTGTCAAATACATGCATCTGCTCAGAGCTAAACACATCAGATGAACTGACCCAACAGAATTTATCACACAGCTCAGTCTTTATAGTTCTCATTCTACAGCCACCAAAAAGTAACTTCATATGTTTCATATGTGTGGATAATTAACAGTCAGTTTTCAAACCTTTTGCTGTCTGTAAGCCAAGATCCAAGGGCCTATGAAATTCATAGCTCTACTTAAAAAGACTTCTCTGAGTAGTAGGATTGTTCACTTATAAAAGAAAAATCAAACCAAGAACACAGAAGCAACAATTTTTATTGTAGATGAACTGCTGATTGTTTCAGAGTAAATGATACTTACACCGACTTTTGAGACTGCTATTTCAGAACCTTTGTAACTGTATCACCTCCCAAGACAGAAGACTACAACTATCACCTATCCTATGACATTAAACAAAAAAAAAAGAAGAAGAACACAAGGAGACAGCTACATTAGAAACATGCCTTTGTTCTGTCATAAAAAATTTATTTCATGCTGCTTTACCCTATTTAAGACAGACTGTCGTGACCTCGAGGATTCCCAAACTCCTCTTAAGTGGTCAGACCCCTACTCCTTACTAACACCTTACCTGGTCATCTGAGGACTGTTGGCTGATCCTGTTTACTTTCACTGGATGTGATCCTGACCCTCGCTTGGCTTTCTAACTTGGGCTCAGATCTGTCTCCTCTCTATAGATTTGCCTAGCACTGAATGCAGTTGCCATCACCACATCTGCTCTGCTCACCCTGTTTGTGTGCTGTGGGACTGCAGCATTCTTAAGTGAGAACTTTACAAATTGTGAATTCACACTCACAAGCTAAGACTAGTGCTTCATAGTAAACGAAACTAATAGATTTCATTACTAACCTGCTTCCAGTCATGATACCTGAGGTTATACCAACTGTGTACTTCCTCCTATTGCTGAAACATCATATTATAAAAGGATTCTCACATATTCATTTGTACGGTACATGGATGTGTTTTCTTCTGCGCAATTTTAATGCTATCAAAAGCTTGTAAATGTTACCATGTCACTTATCTGTTTGTTTCAGTACCCTCTGTCTTTCAAAAAAACCCCATCTTTTGGATTTGGTGGTATAGCATTCAGAATGTTATTCTCATGTATTTAGAGAGGAAAACTATGACTTCAAAAGCATATCTGACTCTGGATTCAGCTCCAGTTTGTTGCTTTTTTTAAAACAACAAAGAATAAAAAAAAATTCAAAGGTTAGCCAAATGCAAAGCCACTTGTCTCAAACTCCAGAGCACCTCATGATCAACGTAAGGTAATTTCAGGTTTTCCAGCAGATAATTTACTTTAAGACTCCAAAAGTATTAACTACCCAAAATACTGAGCACTACGTGTTTATGCTTTACCTTTATCTTTCCAGAGAACATTTTTATTTGATTCAACATCAAGCAAGAAGCTCTGCTCTAATCTTTTTATTAAAAGGCATAAGAACAGTCACAGGAAACCTCCCTTGTAGATCACAGACAGCTAGTAAAACCAAAATGTTTAAGAAAAAAAGGATCTATCTTTAGACCTTGGCAACAACTCTTCTACCTGATGCCTTCCCACCCCTTCTCTGCCGTACTACTTTGTGATTTTACATTAGCACAGAAAGCAGCTTCAAAAGCAAGGAAAACAACTAATCACATCACACATAAAATTATCAAGCAAAGACAAAAACATGAGTACATTAGGACACAGGGTTTAGACAACATGACTCAGGCTATAAGGGTCCATCTGGAAACACTGGTTCAATGCAGAAAGTATTTTAAAACACGTAAACTTAAATACATATATGCATTAGTACCCACTAATTTCAAAACTGTTCTGCCAACAAGCTGGCCATCAAGCTTTAGCTTATATACGAGGCCTTTTGCCCCTTCAAGTTAAATGCACAGGTAAATAAAGGCACGCAAGATAACTTATATGGGCAGTAGAATGTGATGGAAGTTAGCAAAGACTGAAGGAAGGAAAAAAGTCTCTGAAAAAGGAAAAGTACACAGCTTTCCTGAACCATATTCTGCAAATGAAGAAATCCAAACAGAGAGCTTCAAGTTACAGAGAAGCTGTTATAGAGTGCTTTTATCACTGTGCACTGCAGATGAGAAGCAGAGTATGGATTCTGCTCAACAGTTACAATAGAAGTCCTTCCCTAAAGAGAAACTGGAATAATCTTTTGCACTTTAAGCACTATCTTCTGGAAGTATAATTCAGGTGTGTGCCTCGTTTAGGTATCACAGCATCACACAGGACCAGTTATACGGCCTGATGAGCACTGCAGAGACAGCTACTTTGCATCTAATAGCCCTTACTGCCCTGGATTTTGCCAGGTATCATTTGATTAACTATGACAAGAAGGATGGACGTAGGAGGAAAAGCATCACATATTTCTGTTGCTGAAGACACATTCTAGAATGACACCTTTTCAGTGCTTGGTGCCAAAAAGAACAGTGCTCACTGACACTGATACCAGCCCTAACTATTGTTGACAGCAGACTCAACATCAGGATTTGTGTTCACCCAGAAGATCACTGCACTGCATACAACAAGTGAAAAGAGATTTTAGCCTAAGGAATTCTAGCCTAATTGATGCTATTGCCTATGTTTTATGACCATAAAAACTAATGATTCAGACTATCTCTAATGAACAAATGCTAGTAACATTATGCTTTTAGGATCTATGTGGACAGAAGCATGCTTGGCTTGAAATGTGACAGCTCAATTTTTAAAAACATTAATTGTTCCAGACAGCATTCTAAACTCACTGTCATATACTATCTGTGTGCTTTAAAGTGCCTGCAAAAAGTTCAGTAATATTATCAAAGTAGGTAGCTTCAGAAGTTAGTTGAACTGCATTCAAAAACAAAATAAAAAACAGGAGGGGAAGCATCCAGAGTGGTCAGTTCGTTTTGACAACTAAAGCCAGTGAGTGAAGAAAGAATTCACAGCTGTATGACAAGTCAACAGTGCAAAACCTAAAAGCTTTATAGTACATTACAACAAAGCAGTTTGAGATACAGCATAGAATTGATGCCCAGCCATTGGTACCCTGATTACTTCAAGCATAAGGCAAGGGAACCAGTAAGCTTGAAGGCGGTGGGAGGAGGCTAAAGAAGAAGAGCGTAAATTCTCTAATTCATTACTTTTAACTATTTGAGTCAACCAGATGAAAGAAAAAAAGACAGTAGTAGCATTACCCCAGCACAAAGCTAGGGTCAAAATAACAAAAAAACCCAAACTTTTCCCCTTTTTTCTATCGAAATAACGCATGTGAAATACGACTCGTATTATTTTAGCTACAGGAGGAAACAGGGAGCCCTGAAGTTGTGAAACGCTGCCTATTCCTCGGCGCCCTGCCCCCACCCCCACTCCGAGACTCCGCAGCCCGTTCAGGGCAGAGACCCCGGCCCGCAGCTCCCATGGGGCCCTCCTTCGTTCCTTATTCCCTTCCCCATTCCCTTCCCCCTTTCCTTCCTTCCTTGTTTCCTCTTGCGGGAAGCCCGAGGCTCGGCGCAGACCGATACCAAAGAAACCTCACCTTGAAGGGGTTGTTGAGGTCCGGGTCGGCGAAGGGGTTGCTGTCGAAGTCCGACATGGCGGGGGCAGGCGGGCGCTGCGGTCCCCGGGCGGCGGCTCTGCCCCTGCAGCGGCGCCCCGACAGTGCCCGGCGCAGGTGAGCCCCCCGCGGCTGTCACAGCCCCTGTCACAGCCCCTGTCACAGCCCCGCGGCCCGGGCCGAGCCCGCCCTGCCGCCCCGACCCGCCACGGACCGCCCAAAATGGCAGCCCCGGAAGTGAAGCTACGGGTGGGATGGNGCGGTTAGGGGCCGGCCTGGTGTTCGTGGCTGCTCCTCTGGGGCAATGGGGCTGCGTTCCGCGCCTTCGGTAGTTAGCGCGGGCGGGGAGCGGCGGGGGAAGGAGGCCCGGGGCTCTCCGGAGCGTGGGCGGGCAGGGGCGGCCCGGCCCTGTGTGTGCGCGGGTGTGCCGGCCCCAGCCGAGCCCATGCGGCCTCCCCGACCCTCCGCTCCCGCACCCCTCAGGGCGGGTCGGGACAGCCGGTCTGATTTGGGGAACGAAGCGGACGGGCGAAGGTAGTCAGAAAGCTTTACTTGATAAAACAGGAATTTACTCTCTCGTTCCCGCCTCCTATTGGCATGGTAAATAGTTTACCCAGTTTGTGGCTGCTCAGGTGACTTGTACAAAGGTTCTACAAGGACAGTAGGGAAGGTTCGGCTTTGAACCACGGTCACAAAATCCCTCTTCCGTGGGAGGAATCATTAAAAAGGCCTCTTGGAAATATTCAAGAATTTCCAACAGCTCAAAAGACTTTTTAAATACTTCCTCAGAAGTGCTGACAGTGCAGTTTGAAAAACCTGGTCCAAAAGATGCAAATAAATGCAAAGCAGCACCTTTGGTTCAGAGCTATGGTTGAAATGTGAAATTCAGTGCTACCAAAACAGTTAACATTGATGCAGCACTTTCAAAACCAGCAAATCCTGAATTTTCTTACATGCTTTCTAGATAAATTATTTGAACTTTCATTTACATCCAAAAAAAAAAAAAAAANAAAAAAAAAAGTTTGAGGCAGGTCAGACAAAATGAAATTGTTATGGCAGTGAACCTGTTCTTTTTTGCTATTCAAATGTGTATTTTTTTCCCCACATAATAATGCAGACTGAGGCACACTAGTGTTAGTACTTCTATGATTTTTAATAGCTCTACATGTATCATTACTCTGATCTTTGAGCTGATAGTCATTACAATCGGGCCATTCTGTCAACGGGTCTGGAAGAGTACTGTATGGAAATGAGAATTGATTTTGCATGGATCAGTAGAGAAAGCAATTCTTGCTTCAAGATCTGCTCTAATTTATGCAGATGTTTCTCAGTTTTTGTGAAGTACTGACAGACTGTCAGACATAAAATGGTATGGAAATGGGACAAATCATAAAAGCATAGCTTCCAAGCGAAATACTTTCAGCTTCTTGGTTGCTATGAAGTGTAAAACACTTTTTTAAAATTGCAAGGCAGTTGTTGCACAATCAACAAAAGTATGTTACAATATTATTCCCAATCATACATACACTCTTATGGTGACAGCACAAGACGTCATGTTGTTTTCCAATATTCACCCATGGCTATATATATCATGGCTCAATATTTGTTGATAGTCCAAATGCTGCGTGCACTGAGAACTGTGTATTTGCTTCTCTTTGAGCTAAACATTAATTAATGAATGCATGCATGAATGAATGCAAGTTTGCGTGAAAAGAGTGTATTTTCCTGTATGGTTGCTGGTGCTTCAAATCACACATTTGACATTGTGGCATTTCTCTGATAATAATTTGTGCACAGTTACAGAGAAATAATCTCCTCTCATATGCCTTTCAAGGCAATTATGAAACTGCAATGGGATGTTTTCTTTGGAATGAATAGTACGTACTGTACAAAAACATCAGGCTGGCATCCAGTCAGCTAGTGGGGTTCTGCAGGGCTCTATCCTCTTTAACATAGTCATTCACCTGGACACAGGATTTGAAGGAATACTAAGTTTGCTAGCAACATTAAACTGGGAGGAGCTGTTGACTCCTTTGAGGGCAGAGAGACCCTGCAGAGAGATCAAAACAAATTAGAGAGATAGACAAACACCAACCATGTAAGGTTTAACAAGGGCAAGTAACAGATTCTGCACTGGGATGGGGCAACCCTGGATGTATGGACAGACTGGGGAATGAGAGACTGGAGAGCAGCACTGTGAAAAGAGAGCTGGAGGTCCTGGTCGATGGCAAGTTGAACATGAGCCAGCAGTGCCCTGGCAGCCAGGAGGGCCACCCGTGTCCTTGGGGGCATCAGGCCCAGCATCGCCAGCCGGGCAAGGGAGGGGATTGTCCCACTCTGCTCTGAGCTGGGGCAGCCTCACCTCAAGTGCTGGGGACAGCTCTGGGTGCCACAGTGTAAGACATGAAGCTATTGGAGAGTGTCCAAAGGAGAGCTATGAAAATGGTGAAGGGTCTGGAGGGAAAGCTGTGTGAGCAGAGGCTGAGGTCACTTGGTCTGTTCAGCCTGGAGAAGAGGAGACTGAGGAGAGACCTCATTAGAGTCTGCAACTTCCTCATGAGGGGAAGAGGAGGGGCAGACACTGATCTCATCTTTATTGTGACCAGTGACAGGACTCAACAGCATGAAGCTGAGTCAGGGGCTGTTTAGGTTGGATATGAGGAGAAGTTTCTTCACACAGGGAGTGACTGGTCACTGGAACAGGCCCCCCAGGGAAGTGGTTACAGCCTGACAGAGTTCAAGAAGTATTTGGACAATGCTCTCAGTCACGTGGTGTGACTCATGTAGTGTCCTGCACAGGGCCTAAGGTTGGACTTTGATGATGTTTGTGGGTCCCTTCCAAATGAGAGCATTCTATGATTCTATGATTAAAAGGTAGAATTTTGGTAACATGTAGGTGCTACCATTGTACTATAGGTGTTAACTTCAGGATATACTGACTGAAAGCTAATTGAAAACAAAAATTATTTTATCTATCCAGTTAATTGAGTAGTTTGTACTATACATGAACTACATGGGCAAATAACTCGTCATCATTTGATGCTAAGAGTTGACATTGTCATTTTCCTCATTTTCCACAAGTAAAAAAGATTGAGAACAAAAGGTATGGGGAATGATGCTTTCTTGCTCTTGAATCAACTATAAATATGTTGCAGAGTTTGAGTTAGAAAAAATACACGATTAGCCAAGGATGCCCACTCTCAAAAAAACCTTCTTGACACTGCTTTCCAAATGGTTGAATTTTTTTTTAGAATAACATACTTGTAGTTAACTGTTTCTAATTCTGTTACAAGAAAGAGCTCATTAATCCTTCATTCTGATTTGTGAAATGCTAGGAAGTTTATTGAAAAATAACTCTTAGTAGAGAATGGGTGAATTGCTTTAGATAAAAATGTCTTTCTTAACTGAAAATTCTCAAGCCTTCTGGATTTGGTTTAATTCAGTGCTTTTCAATAACTCTGAACCAGAGGCTTTCTTAGCAAACAAAATTACCATAATCTGGATTCACTTTTTCCTCAGAAAGAGGAAAAAGTGGAAAAAAAAGAGGAGTTTAAGCTGCCTCTGTGAATGCTGTACTTGGATACTTGTGTTTACGAAGTCTTGTGTAAGGAACTGACTTCATATTATTCTTTCAAATCCTGGTTCTCTCCATTTTCTATGACTTAGGGGATTTGCAGTGTTTATGCCAAACTCAAGGGGTGAGGAGTGCTCAGATCAGCTGACAAGAAAATCCATCAGGTTTTTTCAGTCTACAATGTTCAAGTGTTGAGTAGATCATCAAGTGGTCTGTCCTGATCAGTAGTCTGCTCCAATCAAATAGATCACAGTTTTACAGAAAATGGGCCTTCAAATAATAAAACCAAGCTGTAACAAAGACCTTTAACTCTTTAACCTTAACTCTTGTAAAGAGTGTTTCCTCTCATAAAGTGGAGCAATCTTTCCAGCATCAAATGCAAGCATGATGGTTAGAAGAAAGCAGGGATGATGAATGTCTGAAGTAACAACACCTTTTTGGGGGTCCTGTTTGACTAGCTCTGGACCCCCTTGGGCTTCGTTTCCTCAAGGACAAAAACAAAAGATGGCAGGCGCTCTTCTCCTCAGGACCAAAAACCCTACAGCTTTATTGTAGAATCGCTCCAGGGGGTCCAAGAGGGAGAGGAAAAAGAGAGAGAAGCCCTCATGGCGGGATATCTTTAAACACAGGGGAGAGGGGGGCAGAGGAAATGGACCGCAGCCAATGGGATACAAGTGAGGAGGGGGAGCAAGGGGAGGGACTGACAGGGAGACCATCACTACTGGGGCTTAGAGGAGATTGGTGTGTGTGGGAGAAACCATGTGATATGAGAAGGGAATCTCATGAGAGGGGAAGAACAAACCATGTGATAAAGTGCAAAATACCAAACCCAACCCAGTGCAAAATAACAACTAAATAAACTATTTAGTGCAATATAACCAATGTCCATGTGCCACATGAGCACATAGCTAAGACTGCAGAAGTTGGGCAGAATTATTTGCATAGAAGACTGGATGACTGCTAGAAACTCATATAGTAGAAAGGAGGAGTAGAATTCTGTGGTAGTACAAGTTACAACTTCAAATTAGATCATGTGCAGATACCAATTGTAAAGTCTTGCAAAAGTTTAGGCAGAGGACACCTAGTCTCTTAGGTAAAACTTTAACTGAAGAGTTATTCAATAGTAGCTCCTGGAACAATTTGAAATAGCAAGATCATTTTTCTAGGCTTTACAGCAAAGGCATTTACTTGCCAAATTTTGGAAGGATTTTAACTTTAGGGGAGGGAACAGAAGTGTGTTAAACAGGCATTTCAATGTAATACTTGAAGATCATGAGCTACATTATTTCCCAAAATCTTTTACATGAATTTAAAAGAGAAATGCATGGAAAAAATAGGAGAAAGGTCAGAAATCATAGTAGCACACAGAACTATACAAGCAGACTTCCATTTCACCTCTCATTCTTATTATCAAGGAAGCCCTGATTCCACAAAATAATAAAACTGAAAACTGAAATTTCTGAATTTCGGAATAACTGAATAAAACTGAAATTTCAGTTTCACTGTGCCGATAACTGAATCAAGATCTCTTTGTTTCCAGCATACAGAGTGTTGAGCTAATATAAGCTTGTTTTAATAGTCTGAAGTTGTAGCATTAGTCTTTTTCTGGGAGTGGAGCAGCTTTGCCAGTTCTACTGTCTTCCGACAGTAGTGTTACACTAGCACTCTTTTCTGAGTAGGACTGGCTTAGCCAACTTACAGGAGGCAGTGCATAACCAAGTCAAGCCCCTGGAGTCACCTAACAAGGACAACAGTGAATGCTCACAAGCTGGTGAGCACCTTGCCCTTTTTATGAGAGCCCTGACTACTTTCTGAAGCTCTACACTTAGATTTTCTCACTATGTTCCAGTGTTGTAGCAAGATATTTGGAATTCTTCTGTAAAGAGCTCACCTCTTTGGGAGGAGAAGGAGGATTTCCAAGGCAATAGCTGATTTGCAGAAGGGAACAGGTAAGTGGTGCACAGCCAGACTGCAGTCATTTTGCCAAAAGCCAGCCTAGTACTGCCAGTGATCTCGTGCCTTGCATGCTCATATTCTGCACCACTCTTGCTGTGGCTGTTGCTGCCCTGTATACCACCCTAGACCAACACTGAGGTAAGAATATACTAATCCAGACATATTCATATCCATTCCTCATGCCCCTCAGGAGGATCAGAGGTGTAATTTAGTTTACAGGAGAGAACTAACTTCTTGTATTTGCTTCTTGAAGTAACTGATTTTGCTGATCTCCAGGTGCTGTAATGGCATGCTGTGTATTAACAAACTCATGCCAGTCTTGGCTTCAATAAAGAAACTTTTGCTGACTTAGAATGACATTGCTCAATGTCATGTTTTCGAATCAAAGGTTTATGAAAAGTAAAAGTTGTCCTCAGTGGAGCCATTAGATGCTGCTGCTCTTCTTATTCCCTTTACTGTCGTCCATCTGTTCTGGGACAAAAAGTAAATCATCAGCAAATCATCCATCCTTCTTTTTCCCTGCGGACCAGTTGCTTGTTTTCATGTAAGGAGTAGAGCCCTTCTCCCATTACAGGGATTGCCTGTATTTTAGGAATGTGCAGGCACATCATAACTGTTGCTAACAGGGTGTCTTCATTCTTCCTCCCGACTGAAGTAGTCTGCCTGTTTCCCATCCCACAGACAGTAAAAGGTAAGAAGAACCTGGCAGTCACTGGCACTGGCCAAAACATCAGGATGTAATCATGTAACAAAAGTTACTCCTGCTGGAAAAACACCTGGTTATTTGTCTAGAACAGTAGCAATTTTACCCTCCTTTCTAAAGGGTCATGGCAGGTGTGGATGCAGCCACACACTGCCACAAATGCTAACTTTATGAGGATGGCTAATCTATCATGAAAGCCAGTGTGTGGGAGTAGTGAATAGTAAGCTGCAGTCATGAGGGAAGATGTGACGAAGCAAACACATGCTGTTTGGGAGTGAGGAGTGCATTTCAAGCAGCTTTGGAGCAAAGCCAAGCAGCACTGGCAGTCTGTCCTGCTTGCATATGTTCTCTTTACTGACTTGAGAGTGGGAGGAAGAGCAGAAGCTAAGGAAAGTGATAAAAGAGCTGTTTCAGCCAGTGAGATCTCAGTCTCTCCTACCACTATATGTTCTCTTTGTGTATTATACTGCAGATGCTTTTCTTCTGTGGCCCTTTTCTTATACCTTCCCAACCTCTCCTCACATCTGCACCCCTCTATACGAAGTACACAGGTAGTCATCAGTGGGAATAGCCTAGACACTGGCACAACTTGCACTATGATCCCTTCCAGCCAACTGATCCTGGGAAATAATTTTTTAGTGTGTCTCTCATCCTTTCCATTTTAAAACTGTACTTTTGTAGTTGAACATAAATAGTTGCCTGCTTTTTGGTTATGTTTGGCATTGCTTTTAATCACTTTTATTTTCTTCATAATTGCTTTTAATTTCAATTTCAGTGAAAAATATTTCAAAACTGTAGGAGTTCTGAACAAATAAAAAAAGGATAAAAGATGAAAAACAAAAGTGTTTTGGTATCACTTCAACAATAAACAGTTTTGTAGAAAAATCTAGGATTTTGCATAAAATAGCTCAGAGTGCATTCTTAACAATTGGATTCTCCTGACTCTGTTGCACAGGTACAAGTAATTTCTTCACACAAAGCACAAAAAATGGGGAGTTTTTTGTGGTAATGAGGTAGCTTGGTGTCATTCCATCTCTACAGATGCTTGTTCTTCCTCAATGTGACCATTAGTGGACAAGAAGTCTCATGCCTGGCACAGAGAGTCTTGATACATATCTATCAGGACACATACAGCTGTCATCAGGCAGGAATCTGTGCCTCTGCTGCTGCAGTCACAACCCCATCAAAAGCAAAAGTAGCGTTTGCGGTGCTGAATGGTGGCCTGGATGTAGGCAGTGATTTAAGGACAGGTTTCTTTCTGACCTGTAATGTAGGAGAACTCTGGTATGATACACAGAAGGCCAGCTCTTCCAATGAGTGCAGTCCACAAGGAGTCCCAGAGGGAAAGATGATGAGCAATTGAATGGCTCCACATAAAGCAGTAGAGTACCAGGCTTCTCACCATCCAGAAACCTCCATTAATAGGAACTACACACACTGGTGTAGTTTTTCTGAAGGCTGTAATAGCAGACATGAAGTGAAGCTGACAGAAGGACACATAAATAATCAATTTAAACATTAAATAGGAAAGATATAGTGTTGAAGGAAAATAAGGCAGATTTTGGTTCAGTGAAAGGAGTGATTTCCAGAAATTTTAACAAATGGAAGAGGAGATGACAGTAAACCATAAGTTAGGTAGCCAGATATCCCAGTACATAGATTGATTAGAACTATGTTTTTTAGCAGCATACAGTATTTTTCTTGTTTTTCTTTTGCTCAAACTTTAGACCTTAGAATTTTTTATAGGGCCATGACAGAACCAGAAATAGTGTCCTATCATATGTAATAGGCACATGACCTAAAGCAGAAGGTATCTACTCTATTACATGGCAAGTCTATTTTATAAGATAAGCCATAGGAACTACAGCTTTCAAAAATCTCCACAAATCTCCACAGTCTTCTTTTTGTGAACAAAATCAGCTGATGGCATATATATATAATATGGACATTGTGTTCTCTTTTTCGGTAATTGGTGCTCTCATGGGAGTTTTCTGTAAGGTTTACGAAAGCACATGTGTTGGTTTTGCATAAATTGATTTTTGGTGAGGAGGGAAGGACCCAGCCACAGAAGTTATTTTTTCTGTGAGGAGCTGCTGAAAGCTTCTTCCGTGCCTGGCTAAACCAGTTGCTGGCTGGCTCTGAGAATAGACATGCTGCAAAGCCAATTAGAAAAGCTGGTAATGCCTCTATGAGAACATACTTAAGAAAGACAAAACCGCAGGAAGCTCTCTTCCTCCCTCGCCTGTGAGGAGTGGTGAGGGGGCTGGCCAGACCCTTTCTCAGAGGAGCCCACTGGTCCCTTTTCCAGCGGCCATGCCGCCAGGTGCTATCCCGGTGCCACAAGCAACCAGGAGCGGCCAGGGCCAGAAGCAGACACGTGGCCACCGCCATCTCGGCATGGCCAGCAATAGACTTTGCCTGCCTGGCCACTTCTAACCTGCCACACTGCAAACGAAAGGACAGAAACAGCAGCAGCTTTTTCTTTTTTTCAGCGCCCCACATGAGGAGGGACGCTGACTGGAGCTGGCAGCCAGCGCAGCTTGCACGGTGTCGGCAAAGACGACGTGATCAACAGCAAGAAGCGCAGCGAGTGACTCCCTGGTGCAGAGCCTGGACAAGATCAACCTTTCAGCACTGCAAAACTCTATAAAAACTGTTCCACTTGATAGAACTTGAGAGCAAATGAACCAACAAACACCAATTCTCTCCTGAGTCAGAGAAAAGGAAAAGGTGAAAATGTGAGGAGAACAACATAGCAACACTAAGGGCAATGCAAAGGAGGGAGGGGGAGGAGGAGGTGCTCTGAGTGTCAGTGCTGAGATTCTTCTGCAAGCCATGGTGAAGGTTATAATACAACAAACCATTTCCCTATAATTTGTGAAGCGCATGGGGGTATGCAGAATTCACCTACAGCCCATGCAGAAAAGTGCTCATGCTGGAACATATGGATGCTGAGAAGCTGTGATCTGGTGACAGGCTTGAACAGAGAGAGAGAAAGAACTCTTGCTTCCAGAGATAGAAAAAAGAAGACCCTTGCTTTTATACTAGAACAGCTTATCCTTAAAAACAAAACCCCATGAACTAAATGACCTGTGGGAAAAAAGAGCAGTTTTGGGAAGACTGTTTTTGCCTGTGGGAGGGACTCACTTTTCAGCCAGTTTTCAGGCAAGACTGCTACTCATGAAAATTAGAACCATGTTGAAAATGTTCAGAGAGAACTGTCTCACGTGGGGAAGACCCCATGGCATACCAAAGGAGACTCCTCTCCCTAAGTGAACTGAGGAAAGATCTTTAAAAGTAACAAACTGACTAAAAATCCCATGTTTTGTCTCCCTTCACTGTCAGTGGGAAAGAAAGAAGGACTGGGGGTGGGGAAAGGTGTTCTAAAAGTTTATTTTAGTTCTCATTATCTTCTTGTAATTCTTTAATAAATTAGAGTGTTAATAAATTTTTCTTTATACCTTTTAAGTTTTGAGCCTTTTTTGCCCTTAAAGTGTTTCTTCCCAATCCTTACCTCAACTCATTAATCCCATTAAACTGTTTTCTTTCCCCCTCCTCTGCTTAACTATAGCAGAGGAGAATGAGTGAATGATTTATGTGAGGGCACTGGTGTTTGGCCAGCATCCAACCTCCGACACACATTCATTTAACAGTTGACTTTTGAAAAATCAATTGTATCTTACTTGCATCCTCTAAAAGTGTGCAGGCACTGAGCAAGCAATGGCAATGGACACAGAAAATAGCTCTGGAATTCATTTCTGATAGCTCTTCATGCACACAGCTGTAAACAGCATAGTTTGAAATGGGAGAGACTTATTGCACAAGGACTCATATAAAAAGACTTTTTTTTTAATAAATAACTTGTCCCTCTGAATTTACCCTTTGACATATATATCAGGTAGTAAATCAGATCCTTAAAAGAAAAAGCATTTTAGTAGAACTAAAAAAAACTACCCACTCACTGATTTCAGAGGCTATTTTCAGAAGGAGCAAATTATGGGTATGAAAATGACAGATTTCAGCATGCAGATTTGGCTGTCTCTGAAGAATAAAAAACATAAATTGTTTGTTAAACTTGTGCCTGCTCAGATGTAAAGTAAATTAGAAAAGGAGTCTATTTAATGTTAAAAATGTAGTAATTGCTCTCTCAGTAACACTGACTCAGTTCACGCTTTCAAGACAAAAAGTATTGTTTCTTTAAAGCATTTCAGATCTCTAGAGGAAAAGATTTCAATATTGATTCAATTTTGTGCTGGTTCTTTATTAGGACAGATTTGGTTTTAAAAAATGGGTATGCGAGATAGCAAAGTACGTAGATACATCACTAAATTTATTTGCTGGAAAGAAACAGAGCACAGGAACCAGATTAGTTGTTTTATTGTGACCCTGATCAGTTATTTACAACAGTGTTTTAATTAAAATCTTTAAAATGTTAAGTTACCAAAGGTTAGTTTGTTCAGTGGTGGATACAAGCATCACTGGAAGCATATCAAAAGCGGGAAAAAACTCCATACTTTTTATGCCTTTGGAAAAAAGCCTTTCTCTCTGAAGCATTGCATAGAAGGAAAGCAAAAGGGCATTATTAGCTCAAAAGTTTAAAGTTCTTCAGGAGGTTACATGCTAAATACCCTGCAATTCCTGAGGAACAATTTTCTTATTAGGGTCACATCCCTTTGTCCCCCATTTAAATAAATAAAGAAATTCTTTTTCTGTTGTTTTGAAAGATGCTTTTTATATTAAATTGCAGGATTAGCTAAGGATGTCCGTTAATCTCCATTCCAATCCATTGCCTTTATTGACCATGCAGCCTTTTATGTCCATGATAAGATAATTTAAAAATGACACAAAAATGTTTTATATGGTGATAAACTTTAGCATGATCTGAAATGAATAGGTAAAGAAATCCAGAACTTTACAAAAGTGCTTGACATTAAAGGTCATGGCACCAATGCTGAACTGTTGGTTAGCACGTTAAAGTGGAATCACTATTCCCTGTGAAGTTCCGGAGTACAAATGTGCCGCAAGCTCTATCCCATACTTGAAAATTGAAAATTCATAATAACCTAGAAGCTGTAAATGGTAAATCATCATTTTAGTAAATGGAGATCTGAAGTGTTAGAGAGAAAACATGCCGGTCCATGATGAAAAAGACTGGCGACTGACAAAATGAATGTTTTGCCAAAGATATTCTTGTTTCTGTCTTTCCATAAGGTGAAATAGATGATACTATCAGCATTTATGTGAATAAAGAATTATGGATAGAGGGTATACTTAGTGCAGATCTATTAAATTGGGTTGCCAAATTATTTCAAGTATCATAAGGTACCGTTATTTCTGTGTGGTACAGCTGTAGTGCATGCAGAGTGGTGCTCTGCTCCAGCTTGTGTTCTCATAGAATAAAAAACATTTAGAAGTATGTGTGTACTACTAAAATACTTTGAATCAGTCCAAAGCAAGTTTTCCCCTTAGAAACTCCATCTCTCTTATAGTAAATGACTTGCAAATCTTTAATAGAACACTGAAATATCTGTAAACTTCTCAAACCACTGAGAGTGCTGGAGTACGGTTCATAACCAGGTATTACAAATTGCTAAATAACTTTGTTAAGTGTCATGGCATTTTTAGCAGAAATTAGGGTTTGATTTTTTTATCTGCTAGAGTTATTAATGCCTTAGATTATCAATATCTTGAGAGTACCAGCATCATCTAAATAGTCATAAGTGGCCAGGAAAAGATGGTGTAATAAACTATTATTTTTGTTCTCAAAACACATTTTCCTTGAAAGCTCTAATCTCTTTTCAATTAATTTTATCTTGGCCTTTGGTAGGTGTGTCTGGTTTCATACATAAGGTGCCACTTCTATTAAGCTTAATTTTAAAAAAAGTCTCCAGAAGCTATATGATCCGATTGGTGGGAAGAGACTTACTTTGAAACGTGGTAACAACCTGTTAAATATCTCTTAGAAAAAGTATGGGGAAGTTTATTCTTAGACTCAAAGGAGTTAATATTTTTTATACAATCCGTGACTGTAACTCAAAATCACTTATTTTTTCATGCTGCTTAACTTCCATAACTGTATATGGAAGAAAATCCATATTTAAAATCAATGAAAATATGTATAATAAAGAATCCAAAAGATACAGAACACAAAAAGTGCAGAATTTTGAATCAAGAATACTATTGGAATTTCTCTTCCAAAGGATAATTTCATTGTAAAACATTTCTTCTTTGATTTGCAATATTCATGATAACAGATTAAGGATGCTGTATACGTTCTGCTTCATACACATGCTGTGAGATGCACTCAACATATGAATAATATTTAGCAACCAAATAACATTCTTTCTTTTTTTGTGAAAGAACATCTATTAGAGCATTACAGAAAGGCTGAGAAAATGCAGACGGCAAAATAATATATTTGATATTTCATTCAGATAAAAATTAATGTGAAAAATACAACAAAAGTACTCCATCCTCTTAGTAACTATCTGGGAAATGTTAGAAAGCAATGCAGCTTCACTTAGATGTCCCTTCCAACTATGAGACATCTTAGATAAGCTTGATAATGATTCTGTCAAGCATCTGCAATGAAACATAAAGTGAAGTAAAAATGTTAGAAATACACAGTCACAGTGGCCCCCTTTCTTATCCACCCTAACACCTAAAAACCCTCAGCAAGACTTTCATCATTTCATGTCTCATTTACTCTAACAACCTTTCCCTGATTAAACCATTTTTCATTGCGCATCTCTTCCCAGAATACTGCTGCTAAATTAATTTCCACTTCAGTTTAACAGCACTGCATGATCTTTCCCTTCTCCAATATGTCCTGTATAAAGTGGGGCCTATGTAATCTTACATTTCACATTGACATATGGGACAACAGTACTGGCGAATTTTATAAAAATTAAAATGTTCCATGAAACAGATAGTACTGAATTTGTGTTGCTCGATTAATTTTGATGTGACAGTTGTGATCTGCATTAGCTCATTCTAATTTTTTGCTGTTGGTTCATATTTGCAATCCATACTCCATAAATTTAGAGACTCTGAATTTTGCCTTTTAAAACATAGCATTGAAATAAAACATAGCAAAACAATTCCCATTGCCATTCCCTTTGAAGGTTGCAGATGTCTGTATGACATATAAGGTAAATAGTTTTATCACTTGTTTTCTAATAACTGACTGCTTTTATAAACTTTTTATAAGTGACTGCTTTTAAAAACTCCTATTACAGATAGATATTTTTAAATATGTCTGTTAAAAAGATAATTTCCCAAGTTTGTATGCCATAGATAAATACTTACTCTTGCTTTAAGACTTGAGCAATGTTTAATTTGAGCCTGAGTGAAAACATCTTTCTCCTCTCTTTCTCTGTGTGCATGTAAACTTGTGTATGTTTCTATGCACTGTATTTATATTGGTTAATCGTATATGGCCCAGTGTGCCATCAGCTGCCACTTGTGCTTTTAAATTCTAGAGGTTGTTTATGTTTGCAAGAATTGGTGAGCAAATAAACAGAATATTTTTGACCCAGCTACATTACAAGATTGAGGTCAGTAAAATCCATTCCATCACTGTTTCTGAACAAGGAATTTTGTGACAATATTGTCCTGGTTTGTCCTACCACAGCATTGTTTCAGTTGTTCTACTTTGTGTACTAATAAACAAATTAACACTTAGGAATTGTTTAATTATTTTTATAGAGTTACTCAAGATTCAAGATTCTGGATTAACAGAGATTCAAGAAAAAGAGAACTAAAGTCCTACTATACATTTAAAGTTGAAGAATTCACCAGGTATTTTCACTGGAAATAACATTTTCACATTTACAAAAGAGTAAGCAATTGCCATTCCATATACCATTGAAATAGGTCCTCCTTCCTTGTAACATCAGTGCCAAAACATTGATTACCTATACACTTTTGAAGACATCTGCCGTCCTTTACTGTTTTAAGCAACAGTGTTGTGTGTGACTGAGTGTTTTAATTCATTTGCTTATTGCTGAAAGAAGCCTATATTCTATAGTCCTTCCCATATTTATTATGTATATTATATGAAGAACATAAAGTCATAAAAATATAAGGAAATCTAATTGCTGCTTCCAGTAGGTAAATCCCTCCACCTTATTCTGTGTCTCCACACAATTATCCAAAATGGCTTTCTAATTAAAAATGTTTTAAGTATAACAAATGTCCATGTCTTTTTCTTCCATATAATGTTTCTGGATTTTTTTTACTACCTTTTAGCTGTGAAATAGGAGTGAAAAATAGTTCTAGCTAATAGCAAGCTCAGATTTTTAAAAACAAAGACAAGGAATTGGAACACTAAGGATTTCTGCTCTGATCTCTCTGAATTACATTGTGCTCAGAGAAATTTGGTGTAGTTGCTTATATTATCATTTTTATTTTATGCAATGAGGAAACAATTCCTAAGCACTTAAGAATGGTTTGCAAAGGACTTTGAAGTCCTTGGATGGCCAATGCCCAGTCAACCCCGCCTTGTCCCCTTTTTTGTGTTATGGTGCATGACATAAGAAGCATTAACACTCAGGAACTATCACTGGAGACAGTGGGATACAGAAAACACCCCTGCAAACCCTGAGGGCCTGTCGAGGATGGAACCGTGGCTACCCTGGGGATCTCTGTCTCCCTGCTGGTGTCAGCCGCAGCCTTGCAAGCCAGCCACAAGGTGGGTGGCAGTTAAGTTCCTCAGGTATTTTAATATATCAGCAGTCTGCAAGTTTCCCCATTTACCCCACAGCTTAATATTATGACTCCATAAAATCCCCCAAATTATATTCAGATGCCCCAAATTATATTTAAATAACACAACAGTGATGTGATTGTAATTACTGCACAAATGAGTTTGAGGAGGATGCCAGGCTCCATATCGGTAACGAATTGATATAACAAAACAGGTAATATATAATTATTTATTGGAATAATAACAACAATATATACCTTGTAAATTGTGTAAGGAAAAGTGACATGGGAAGTCCACCAACAGCTACAACACTGAGGAAAATATTTTGATTTTACTCAGCAATGTAGCAAATAACAGGACAATGTCAAAATTTATAATTTTTATTATTTAAGTGCTTTCTGACAAAAAAAGCCTACAGACAGTTTTCTGTGGTGGCTCTTGCTGTCAGGAACACAGTTCATGGCTTCCCTAGGACAAAGAAAAGGATTGATGACCCACTGGCTGCAATTCATGTGGAGAATTACACGGACACCTTCTGTGAGAAACTACCAGAAGTTTCCCCATGCTTAATGGAGCCAGTTCCAACTGACTCAGAGACAAAACCACTCCTGGCAAAGCCCAATCCATCTAAAAAACTGGTAGCATTTCTGGGATAACATACTAAAGAAGGTGGGAAAAAAATAAGGCACACCTACAGTAAGAGATGAACAATTCAGATTTGGTTTATTTCTCTTTATCCTACTCAGGTTTGATTGGCAATAAAAGAAATTAATTTCCCCAATTCCTTATCAGGCAGAAAATACCACAGTTTCACGTCTATGCTTCAACTGTCTGGAAGAGGATAGAAGAGGAAAAAGACAGTTCATCCCTTGGAGGCACTTCATTCCTTCTGGAGCTCAAGGCTCTGGACTCCATGAAAGGCTGTATTTTTCCCAGCTTAAAATTTCTGCAAACACAGGACGGGATTGTAGAATTCACAAAGTACTGCAAGGAAACATGCCATTTTAAAAACAGTACACCCTCAGCTTGCTGCTGCCTGTGTGTGTGTGTGTAACAAGCAGG
>WBNO01018378.1:0-57352 GCA_013400575.1 Peucedramus taeniatus
ATATATAAACTATATATATATATATGCTATGTATAAATTTTAATCTATGCATGTTTGGAAAAACTAGCACCTACCTCCAAAGGAAGAATTAACCAGTTGTTTTCTTGGAGGGTTTCTGTTTATTTTCTCACCTTTTATCATTCTGAATGATAAATAACAACTGATGGCTGCAATCAAAGGCTAGATTTAGTACTATATAAGCTTTAATTTGTGTGGGTTTGGTTTTTTGAAGATAATAAAGGAAAGACTATTTCTGTTCTTCATTGCATCTGTCTTTTGATTCCATCTACAATGCTATTAGCACTGCATTTGATATAAGAAAATTTTTCATCTCATTTTCTGTTTCTTGAGCTGTCGTTCGGGGTGAAACTTTGCACTTTTCTGATGGAGGAGAGTTAAGCTGTCCTTACTTACTTCAATGTAATTACACAGCTCTGCATTAACTCTGCAACTCTTTCACTTCCAGTAAATTCTCACTTGCAATTTTATAGTTGCTTAAATTAGCAGAAGTTATTCATAGGATGTTATTTTCAATAAATATAGCAAAATGGAACTTCAGGCATTTGAAAGTAATATTTTTCCACATAAACCATGTCATATAAGTAATAATGATCATGATAATGTACTTTCTCTGCTAAACTTCTTAAATGCTATCTTGTGGAAAGATAAGGCATTTTTGTATATTTGCTACCAAATGGTGCTTTTTAAATAATTTTCTTTTAAGAATTAATTCTTAAGAGGCTAAAAAGCCATAATTAATTCTGTGTTAACAAGCTGTATATGATTCATTGTCAACACCAGGTAACTTTTCAGTGCAATGTCCTGCACAGTTGAAATTTTATAACACCAAGAGAGATTTTATCTTTAAAACACGTTTTTGAAGGCAGTTTGTTTAGAGTAAAGCTCGAAAGTTGATTGATTTTTAATGTAGCCAAACACTATTAACAAATGATCTCATTAGCAAGAGTCTGACTGCTTTTATATTTCCCAGGAAAAAAAGCTGCAACAGGTCTAACAACAGGTCCATTGTGCTTATAAGGGAGATAATCACAGTGACCTTAAAAAATGGTAGCAGTCCATCCAACAAGCAGTTTTTTAAATGGCTTGTTGATGAGGTAAATGAGATCATTCTTAGCCAATAGCCCTTTCCAGAAAATCAGAGAGCAACAGTAATATTTCATTGTTTCAGTCCAATACTTTACAGTATGTTATGTATTTCTACATCCGTTTTTTTTTACATACGCTTTTCAAAGTCTGTTAGTATAAATGCCATTAAAAATTTTTGTTTGAAGTTTTAGAACTCTACTTCCATATTGGCTACTGAAAGAAACACATCAAGCTGTTAAAGAAAGCCTTAGTTTGAAATTTTTTTGGCAAGACACAGACAGTTAACCAGATTTCCAAAAAAATAAAATACCATTAGGTATTTAACTGAATTTTTCCAATATTTCAAACATGCAGCTGTTACACTATGAGATTTGATGTTTTATAACAAGCACTTAATATGTCCAATAATTTATATTTTAGAAGATCTGTAGGATTCTAAAACCTTATTAGGGTTAACACACAGATTAGGATTTTTTCAGGTGAATTTTCCAGCCTTTGCTCTGTTGTTGACAATTTTGAAACAATGACCTGAAAGAGAACTTCAAAGATTGAAAAAACACAGCACCTGACCCCTGAAATACGTTATCCTGATTCCTTTCAAATATTTGTTACTTGTTTTGAAGCTAAGGAAGTCCGGAATGGGAGGGGAGAAAAAAGGCTCTGTCATGGATTTTCTGGTGTCAAGTAGACTAATGATTAGACCTGAATTTATCCACTGTAAAACTCAATGACATAAGTTGTTCTGAATGTTTTGGAGTTGAAAGTTCCAAAAGCAGCTCAGCCACCTGCACTTCATCATGAGCTGTGACCAGGAGGAGTCTCCACTCTCTTGGGCAGTGATGTTGCAAGATGGGGACAGGCCATTTTCCTCTGACCGTGTTTGCTCTTTGCTTTGAGAGGTGCCATTTCAGAAGCCTTAGCCCACATGTTTATCTTGTGTCCTGACCCAAGTGAACTAGAAGCTGACAGTGTAACTTAAGTTTACACCTCTGTTTAAAATGCCTTGTCAATGTTGCCATCTGTATTGGCCCAGAAGTTTTTAGGTCCTGGGGGCATGGTTGCATCACTGAGCCAGCTCCCTTAAAGCTAAGCTTTATCTCTGCACAAACAGCTGTTTTCTGGCAGAGGATAGTAGCCTGCAATTCAAAAGCTGTGAAACATGTGGATTATGACATTCACTGAACATACTAATTCCCCATAACCAAATCCTATCCTTGCCATAGTTTTAAGGATAGTAAAGTGCCTGCAAAGTACACAGCTGCAGAAGTATGTCTTAGTGGCAAATGTAGTAGAAAGGCATTGATGGCACTAATTTTCTCTTTCAATGTGACCCATGGACAGCAGGGCAGAGTGTTGCAGGAACATTGTCTCCTCAGCATTGTTCCTGCTCTGGCTCTCCTCATTTGCTCATGTCCAAGGTTTCTCGGCTACTGAGGCAAAGAGATTCAGCACTTTCTTCACTTGATACTTCTGAATCTATTAAGGTAAACTCTTTGCTAATTGGTCATAAATTCATGGACATTACTGATTTCAGAGCCCTCATTAATTTTCATTTCAGACCATTATAGCAGCAGAGGCTTGGTTCACATGATTCTGTTATCCTTAGAGTTTCCTATCAAATAGTACCATCAATTAAGAGTTGTAGAAATGTGTTTTTTTGGTTTTTATTTTTATTGCATATGACTTACCAAAGCAACATTTATCAGCATTTGAGAGGGCTTATCAACACTAGTCAGGAACTGGACTTTTATACATAAATGTACATATTATACTGGAATTTCAGGTAGCATTATCATTATTGTCGGACAAGATATGCTGTACTAGGCTGTTTAATTAATTAAAATGTATATAAATATTTATAAGCTACATGTTCATAATTTTAAAAGTATCCAGTAACATAAGCTCAGGCTATTTTTCTGCATTTTCTGAAAGCAGGATGTGTAACCTGTTTACTTGATATGATATTTGCATGCACAGCCAACTGTGAGTCTCCTGGTGCCTAACTTCTGCAGCTCCTTACACCATCCCAAATCCGACTAAACAGAGGTTCGCCTGAAGCTGTATTTATTTTCGTTTTGCACATTAACTATCAGAAGGGGCCCACAAACAGTGTCTGTATCAATTTCTTCAGCAATGAACTTTTATGTGGAGAACATAGTCATATATAATTTTGTCCATACGAATGCTTAACTTTTAATATCACAAAGCTTTGGGGCCTTGAGGGGTCCTTCTGTTAGGTCAGCTGGCAGCATCTGGAGGTAGCAACACCTCTCCCTTTCCCCCAGCAAGGGGCATTCATGAGGATAAATTTGGCACAGTATGTTGCAACACAAATGTAAGACAGCAGATTTTATCTAAGCATCACCTCACTACCCTCTCCTTTCAGGACAAGTTCAGAGAGGAGGCTGGTGGTGCCTGGGATCCCCCTTTTCACTGGCAGAGCCTGTTAAACTCTCTTCCTTGGGACAGTCATGAGCCTGGTTGCTATGGTGACAGGGATGAACCTGACACTTCAGAGCACAGCTCAGGGAATCACAATTTCTGTTCACAGTCATGTACTTTTTTTTTTTTTTTTTCTAATAATGCCACCCTAAAAAATCTGTAATTTTGAATCCTGGAAGCAACAGCTTAGATGGATCCAAACCCCAGTAAATTTTTGGCATGCCTTCATCTCCCAGAAGCTGTAGTCCAAGAGAGAAATTCTTTAGGAGCTGTAGGGAAGGGAGAATTGTGGAGATTCCTTTCCCACTAAATATATCTTCAGCTTTCAACTTGAGAAAGAAAAATCAGTAGTGCTGTACCAAAGTGACCCATGTGAGGATATCTATAAGACCTCATGAATCATGTGCATAGTCTGCTAGAACAAGTTGCACATCCTGTCCCCTGATCCCTGCAAATATACATGAAAATGTTTTCAACAAATAGAATCAGCTCAGGCTTTTTTAAAAACTTAATAAAGCTAAAAGTGGTTATGGATCTTCTCTCACTGAACTTGAATTTATTAATTCAATTTCAGACTTATAAAAATTTCTTTAATTGCATGATGATTATCACTGTAGCAAAGCAGTAAAAAAAACAAGATGCAGGCAGAACAGTCTTTCTGGGCAGATGATTAAAACACAGGGAAGACCAATCTAAAAAAAATATGTCAGAGAATCTCACCGGGTTTTTCAACAAGCCCTTTTCTCAGGTGGTAGACTGACATCTCCAGAGATACCTTCAGCTTCATTTGATGTTATCATGTTACCTTGTTGCACTCATTCAGATGTCATTCCTGGATTTAATTAAAAGTTTTTGAATGTCACATAACAAAAGTGCCGAACAGATTATCTTGAGCACAGCTATTTTGAATATCAAGCTATGCAGCAATAACACCAGTTTGTGAGAATTCAAAGATCTGCCATAAACAGAAATTAACATTCAAAGAAAATGCAGTGTAATAAAATAGCAGCTTTAATCATGCATAAAATTGAGTTTCTTCCCTTGCTAACACAAAGAAAACCCAGAATAAAATGCTGTGAATGTTAAGAGAGTCAAATTGTATCGTGAGAAGGTTAAGTATAAAAATGTTGTTCAAAACTTCTGATTTAAAAGCTGTCATTTGGAAGGCTGGATGTTCTCTTAGTGGTACCGTGCAAACAGCCCTGCAAATCCTACCAGAATTTTCTGCTTGAATAATTGTGTTTGGATGAGCAAGTAGAATATCATTATCTGGATTCCTACACCATCTTCTTGGGAAGGTATAAGCGAATAGATTTTGTGCTGAGTGTCATAAATTCTCTGACAATTTTGCAAGGCTCTGTGTAAATTTTGAACCACAGAAGGAAGGAGAAGACAAGAAAGAAATATGTGCCGTGACTGGATTCCTTATGACACAGTATACTTCAAAAATTAAGTTTAAATAATATGCATGTGCTCAATTTTAGAAGTGAATATTGGATTTTTTGTGTGTCAATTAAAAATGTGGCTAAAAAATTTGGAGTAATTAAGTACATCAGGAAATTGTGAGAAGATGGACTCTACCTCACCTCTTTAGAATTTTACTGTCCTTGAGAGAGTTAGCTATACTGGTAATTTAGTGCTGTTCACAGTTGAACTTCATGCTATTAATCATGGAAGTTGACTGATTGAATACTCTCCTCTAGTATCTATTAAAACAAGGAGAACAACTTCTTATATGGTGACTGTTACTGACTATGTACAGAGTCAGAATCACTGGATCGAGTTATTTTATGAACTTTGTGAGCGGGACTGTGGGATATGATTGTTGTTGCTGTTCATTAGCTCAGAAGAAAGGCAAGTAGATAAATTGCTAAAATCCAGTGTTCACCTCCCAATCTAGCTCATAAATCTTCAGTGTAGGCAGTTATTTCTGTACAGGCAGAAAATGTAGTTAAAGCTCTGTTTCAGGTCAGAAACTCTTCTTGCAAATTTTATGGAAGATGAGTTTGCATGGGTTGAAAACTGTAGGGTTATCTCTTCTCAGATTTGCAGGATCAAAAATGCATATATTGATATGCAAGGCAAAGGCATTGTAGAAATTAACACTTAATTCATGATCTATTAGAGTAAGGCTGGCCAAAGGAATTAGTACTTAATAGAGAGTCCATTTTTGTATGATCATCATTCTGTTACCATAAAAGGTTCTTTCTTAGATGAATAAATTACCTTTTAATAGAGTCTGATGTTCAAGATATAAGAGAGAATTGCAGGACTACATTACTAAAAATGAGCATTAAAATTTAGTAAAGCAGGTATTTTTGTCACTTAAGAGCATTTTTGCCCTTTTTAGGAATATAAAGTAGTTAACTCCAATTATCAAAAATATTGTATCTCTCCAATTTAGAGATTTTGTGTTAGGATGTTGTCATGGACCATGTCAAAGGCTTACAAAAGTCCAGATAGAGGACATCTGTAACTCTTCCCTTGCCCACTGATGTAGTCACTCCATCATAGAAGGTCGCTCGATTGGTTAGGCAAGATTTGTTCCTGGTGAAGCCTTGGTTACTTGAGTTGTTTGACGAAATCAGCAGTTCAGCCTGTAGAAGAACCACTTCAGAGAACTCAATCCTTGTTGTCTTGTAGAGGGTAGAGAAAGCGAATTCTCAGAGTAAGCAGAAGTTTACTTGCTGCTGTATTCCCTGTGCAGTCAGCAGCCAGGAGACATTCACTTACATGTGTAGGTTTAACGTGTTTAAAGAGGTTTAAACAAGGTTTCCCTGTTTTTCTCTCTCGTTATGTATGGGTAAGATCACACATGGTTATTACAATACACTTTGAGCTATCAAAGTTAAAACACAAGTAATAGGAAATGCTTTCAAATTCAAAAGTTTCATGAAATTATTCATGCTATTATTCTATAATATGAAATTATTCAATAGCTTCCTCAAAATAATCATTGCATGCAGTACACATAGATTACAGTGTGATTCATATCTATGATTATTTTCATATAGTCCCCAAATGTAGAATTTAGTCTAAAGAATGCTTATATTATCTGTTGCTAGAAATATATGTGTAATAATCCTGGCTTCATTTAAGTTCAAAGCAATTTTTCTGTTGATATTGGCAAGACAGGTATCATTTTGCCAGTAGATTTTCACATTTTGGGTACTGGAGGCTCATCCACTGATTATACACTTGGTTGGTGTATGACTATTCAATGACATTTTCCTCAACTAATTTAGGACTCTGGTGCATTTTTAGTGGGCACCAGCTTTATCTCATAAGCAGCCTTAAAGTTCATGGAATGAGTTACTGTCCCTTGCTTCAAAACCCTTAATGTAAGGAAACAAGAACAAATGGTCAAGCAGTATTCCTTCTGGTCAAGAGGAGGTCAAGCAGCCTCCTCCTGGCTTTCCACTGTTGCTCGGAAAACTTGACAGAGAGCTTCATTTTGAAGTTACTGATGATCCAAATTTCCTGGACTGTATATAATAAAACATCTGTTCCTAAGTCAGCCAAATATGTAAACACCCTCAGTAACCTTTCCTTCAGATTTTCTGAGACATGTTTTTCTAAAGTAACTTTTCTGAATGAAACAGCTGTGTGTGTGGCCATGCAATAGTTTTAAACATGACTCTGAGAAGCTCATACATTGCAGCTTGCTTTATCAAGTTATAAGGGTCCTGTCTTTCCCCAGGGAAGTGTGAAAAACGTCTGTTATTCTTTCCCCTTCATTCTCTCATCACTAATACTCCTTTGAAAATACCACTGTCCTGATCTAAGCTCAAAACCTGTACTGTTGGATGTATTTTTGAGCCTTCAAGTTTTGAAGTGCATCTTCAGGTCAATCCCTATCATTCATATTTTGAAATCTCTCAGAGAATTTGCCTTAAATCTCCAGCCACACAACTATATCTCTTGCTCCAGCCTTAGTTATTTTGCAGATTGAGTAGTTCTTACCTTTGCTAGGTCAGAACTGCCTAGCTGCACTCACATTGTACAATTCCAGACTCAGCAAATATCCCATTCCTGCACACTCCCTCTTTACCCTTCCCATGTCCTTGCTGTTTCTCAGTACTCCATACAGTAAACATGAGATTTTTTTCCCCATTGGCATATAAAGCCAATTTTATCTTTATCTTAGATTTGTCCTTTGACTCTACTGATTGGCCTTTTGGTTCTACTGCTTGTCAAATGTTCATTCACATTTGTCACATCCAGCCCAGCTAATACTGGACTCGGAGTTGATTCATTTTAAGCATTGAGAATGTTGAATATCTTCATCTTCCAGTTGTGCCTCAAAAGTCATGCCCCTCATTTCCTCTGTTAGACAACATCATATGTGTATCCTACATTAATTCTAGTTGGTGTGTGTTGTACACGCACACATCTCCTGCTTGATCCCTACTTTTATCCCTTGACACCTCAACAACACATATAATACAAACAAAATATATATATTCATTCCTCACAGGTTATGTATGCAAGTGTGCATGCATTAATCTCTATTTACATAGAGAAGGAAACATTTAGTATTTCTCAGCAGATAGAGTTCAAGCTGTAGGTGAGAGAGATGATTATAATGATGAATTCTTATGATGATGATTAAGTTTTACGATTAAAGCACTGCCAGAGCTCTCACTGTCTGTCTAGCTCTTGTGTGGGTGTCTGGAAGAGAGCACGTTCCTCAGAAGGTTTTTCTGAGGGTAAGTTGTTAGTATGGGGTTCAGATACCACAGAGATAAAGGTTACAGAAATAAATAATAAAGAATAATTTTAAACGACAGCATCATCCTTCCTTCAAAAGGTACTATGGTTTCCTGCACATGGAATATGAATAGAAATGATCTGTGTAACATGGTTAAACCCAGAAAGTATTAGATACCAATTATCCCTGATAATGACTACAGTGGCTTTCTGAATGGAGTAGATTTTCAGGGGAGCAGAAGCTTTTCTCTCATATGACTTCACCTTGGTTTTTGTTCTGCTGCTTTTGGTGGTCTGTTGAGAAGCATTCTAGTTTCAGACTAAAGGACACTTTCTGTGTAATGACATAAGTATGATGATACTAACAGTTTGCAACTTATTCCACATGAAGATGCTGTGAGGGGAGAAATTAAGTGGCATCTGCTGCATGCTGGGTGGAGAGTGAGAGAGGAAGGGCCAGAGAGAGAGCAAGCACACGTACTCATTCATGCCAGTGAGGAGAGGAAAGGCAAGCAGGAACTGCCTTAGCAAGCGGGAACTAGAGAACTGGAAAGCCATTTTCTATTCTACAAGTAAACATCTCATGGGATTTTAGCCCTTGCTGAAACCTATTTATGTTTTTCATATTTTTACCAGGCTGGAAAAGCTCCTGTTCCTGATCCTTTTTACACCAGGCTGTTATGCAAAGAGGTGCAGACTGAATGGCTGTGCACTTTCATGTATATTCTATTTTTCTCTCTGCTGCAACCTGTAGCCTCAGCCCACTCAGCTGTGTTACGAACTGATTTCATCTCTCTGTAGAACAGTAGTTTGTGGGGTATCTTTCAGGGCCTATAAACAGAAACAAAACTACTGCTGACTTTAGGCTTGGCTTTGTGGATGACCTTCTTTAGAAAATCAAAATTCCCAGTAGAATGCAGATCTCAGACCAGATGCTCTAAGGTGAATTAATGTACAAAGGTGGACTGAAACTGCATGGAGGAAAGAAGTACAGGGTTCATATTGTGGCTTGGAAAAAAGTGTTTTACTATTTGTGTGTAAATGTTTTATTACTATTCAGTGTTAAATATTCCATATTTAATATCTGGAAAAAATAACATTAAATGAAATAATGGTGGTAAGTTGATAGATTATCTCTGCTTTGTCTTCTGCTTTGTACAGTAACTTATTTGGAAATCCAGGTAAATAAACACTTCTGCCTGTGTGTAGGTGTATATATATATATATATACACATACATATTTATTCAGCTGTATACATACATATATACTTGCTGTTGCAAGGAGGGCAACAAAGATGGTGAAGGGCCTTGAGGGGAAGCTGCATGAGGGGAAGCTGAGGTCACTTGGTCAGTTCAGCCTGGAGAAGAGGAGACTGAGGGGAGACCTCATTGCAGTTACAACTTCCTCATGAGGTGAAGCAGAGGGGCAGGCACTGATCTCTTCTGTCTGGTGCCCAGTACACAGGACAGGATCTGAGGGAATGGCCTGAAGCTGTGTCAGGGGAGAGTTAGGCTGGGTATTAGTAAAAGTTTCTTCTCCCAGAGGATGGTTGGGCACTGGAATGTACTCCCCAGGGAAGAGGTCACAGCACCAAGTCTGACAGAGCTCAAGTGTTAGTACAAAACCCTCAGGCATGTGGTGTGACTTTTGGGGATAGTTCTGTGCAGGGCAAAGAGTTGGACTCGATGATCCTTGTGGGTCCCTTCCAACTATGCTTATTCTATGGTTCTGTTAAATTCGTAGTGCATCTACACACATATGTGTAGATGTTTAAACATGTGATGTCTGTATCTATATTTTGATTATTTTATTAACACACACACATATTTGAAAATTATCACCAAAAATTATTTCCTTGTCTCTAGTGCTTACACACTGAAGTGACTTCTTTTTTTGATTAATTTAGCAGCAGCAACAGAAGAACCTGAGGTGATTCCGGATCCAGCTAAACAAACAGATCGAGTGGTGAAAATAGCGGGAATAAGTGCTGGAATTCTGGTATTCATCCTACTTCTCCTTGTTGTCATATTGATCGTGAAAAAAAGGTAAGAAAATTATCTGTGGTGAATGATCTTTTATTTTTCCCCTCCATATCAAACAATTTTAAAAGGATGTTTTTTACAGGGCTTTGGAAAAAAAAGTTTTGGGACTGGTAGGTCCTTTCGGTCGATTTTTTGATTAGTTCCTTGTGTTTTATTTTGGCTTTGCTGTGATTCTTAGGATGTCTTTAAATATAGGATTTATTTATATTTAAGATTCCGATAACTATACATTTTCTCATACTTATTTATTTCTAATGATTTTTAAGTTGAAGATGGAATAATGTACAGATTGTTAAAGTGGGTGGAATTGAAATTCATGGTGCCTTTTTCATTTTTTAAAGCAAAGAAAAATTAATAAATTATTGCACTTTTCATGTTTTAACCACTTAATGAATATTATTTTCTCTATGAGGCTCTAATGAGTTATTTGTATTTGTATGTTACCCAACTTGCAAAATAATGTAATTTTATACCTCTATTTATGCTCTTGTAAACTTGGGGTTTTTTTTAAAAAGTCATAGCGCATCACTGTAAAATTATCTAGTGAGTCCTTAGTGCATGAAATTGTTTAAAAGTGTATTAATTTGAGCGAATTTAAATTTTTTTCAGTGCTTTCTTAGACAGTAAGCAATATCGCCATCTTCTGGCATTGTTCAATGCTATCCCTGCATCTCAATCCTCCTACCTGTAGTAACTTGTGCTACCCTATTGCTTGGTCAGTGTTTCAAAGCCTAGCCTTTCCAGTAGTTGCAACTCTTTTAACCTGGCATAAAAGTCCATAATATGTCCCTATAATTCCATAGTTGTAGTATAGAAACTAATTCCTCTCTCTCTGTGCACCCCCTCCCTGGCAGTTCCCCTTCACGTGGCACAAGCTGATTTCTCTTGGATAGAACGAGCCCTTTGCCTTCCCATGGTGTGTGCGTTGCATTCCCTTGCCTTTTGCAGAAGTTATAATAAAAAGTATTTTTGTGATTGTTGCGTATAGTCCTCTGAAATGCAGCTTGCTATTATTTTTAAAGATTAAGATCATTCTATATGTTATCATTGCTGGTTTGCATTAGACTTTTTTAATTTATTGCCTTTTTACAATTATCCCTGGAGATATATAACTTGGAGAAGAAACGTCTGCATTAGAAACATTAGGTATGCTTATAGTGTTCTGTGTTAGTTAGCTACATATGTGATTTTTCCCAAAAGTGCTTTTATTTTTCTCTGTTGTTTACCTCTGTGGCTGAGAATTTACACATATGCAAAAGGTCCAACTCATCACGTACAAAAAAGACATACAGTCAGCCAGTTTTCTTTATTTACACGACTTTTGAAAAACAAAAGTAAAGTTGTTTTTCAGCTTTTAGGAGGAAATCTCTATATTGTAGCTTTGTAGCATGGTATGTGCTGGGAAGTATCATCTTAGTGCGTGTTACAGTGGTCCCCTTATGTTTAAGAAAAAAATTCTCTGTGTGTGCACGTGTGTTTGTGTGTGAGAGAGCGACGGTCTAACACTACGAGTGTCAGTCACTTCCAGATGTGATTGACTAGTTTTGCAAATAAAAAACAAACAAATCCATGTGTACATTTTTCCTATTGTTTTTGCCTCTTCCATTCAGAGTCCTTTTAGGCTCAAATTTTTTCTATTGAATTGTTTTACCAAAGTGAGCTAATTATATCTGTGAAGTGATATTTTAAAATTTCCCTTTTTCCCCCTTTCCCTCCTCAGAACCTGTGAAGGCAGTATCCTTTTAGAAATTATTATCATTCTATAGCACATAATATTTCCAAACTCCTGTACTATTTTGTATTCTAAATAACGAAAAATTAACCTGCTTAATGAATCATTAATGTTTGGCAATTTTCCATCACAGTAGTTTAATTGGTTGTCTATTGCATATGTTGTAGGTGTGCCATTCTTCTCCCCCTCTGCCTTTAGTGAAAGTGGGCACTTTTTTTATACCAGCTTTAGTCAAAGTCTCTTACAAAAAGCATAGAAAAACTGTGTTCCTGAGTTAAATCAGTCCATCCAGTGAATCAGGGCAATTAATATAATGAAGGCAGAAACAGCTGTAAAAACTCTGACACATTCACACATACAAAAACACACTCCACTTAGTTGTGGTGGGACTGAAAACCGATCTGTCTGAATCATCCTCTGTAGTGTACCTATTCAGTGGTCCATTATGTAGTATCCCTTTTGGTACCCGAATTGACCACAGCTTATTAGATGGAAAAGTCAATAAAACAATGGTTTCTGCATTTTTATTGGTTTATTAAGTAGTATGCACAGCCACCACTATTTCAAACTGATTAAATGCAGCATTACATTTTATTGAAAAATGGAGTACTAAGCAGTTTTGTTTATGAGCTTGAGATGTTTTAGGCTTTGCCTGATCATTTTGTACAAATTGGTTTGAAGTTTTCCTGAATGAAGCTCTTAACAGCTTTTAAAGACTTCTACTGGAGTAATCAAACCAGCTAAGAAAAGGGATACTGCATCTTTAACAAGCAATGCCATTTTTATTTTCGAAATCATTGTTGGACTATTTCCAAATGTCCTTCATTTCCTTCCATTTGTTTACCTTCCATGTTTTTAATGCTTAGCATGACTACATCAGCATTTCCAATTGTAAGATTTTAAAATAGAAAGCATATGTTTGCATCCAGGAAATGTGTGGTGGATATGCCAGTACACACATGTCTGCTGGAAATGTGCAGTTTTCTTTAAAATGTGTGTGCTCATATAGCTACGCATAGTACTCATACAAACATATATGTATACAACTGTGTACGGATAAATACGCTAACCTGAATGACAAGAAATTGTTTTCTGATTAAATGTACTTATTGATGGAACCTCATTTTTTGTGACTGAAAAGTAAAAAGCATATCTGCTGCACAAGATTTGTACACAGCTGTTCATTTGTCATGACATCTAGGCAGTAATCATTATATTACGCTGAACTGCATGTTGAAATTACACAATCCATTTAATTTTCAAAATTTTTGGCAATAAGTGAAATCTCAGCATGTAATTTTCTCAAGTGATCTTTCTAAAAACCAAATCATTTTTATACTCTAGGGTTTTTTTTTAATTTTGGTTTTGTTTTGTTTTGTTTTTAATTGCATGGCAAAGTAAGGCTAGTTTGTGCATGAGCAAGTTGAAATGCTAACCAAAGAAACATGAATTTTTCAACTTTTTTTTTACGCACATTTCTCTGCTTTATTGGATGTGACAGAGTCACGCTTTTCATTCACCATTGCTTCTCTTTTTCCACTGTCTGTGATTTGCTTGCCAGGAGGAGCTACTATTCTTACTCCTACTATCTGTAAGTAGAATACGGGTGACTTACTATTTTATGTGTTTTAAAGATGCAGTATCCCTTTTTAAAAAAGAAAAACAGTCTCTATAATTTTTACAAAGTTTTATTGATAGTTACCTTTCATTGTTCTCAGGCTTGAAAAATTGCTTGTATCATTGTTCCTGTTATTCTTATCCTGTTGTTTCTTTTTTTAAAGGGATATTGTATTTCTAACTGTATATTGAGACTTTAGCTTTTTGCTACAGTTTTTTCCATAAGTATCATTTTAGTTTATTATGATCATAATTTAATTTGCATTTTGATTCACAGCAATACATCACACTAAGGAAAAAAGATCTTTTCCCATTTCCTAGTTAGTAAACTGTGCCTGTAAGTCACAAGTTTTACATTCTTAGAGTATCAGTTCAGGAGTGATCTTGTGTGCCATTTTCCTATGCAGGTTATAGGCAGATGCCAAACTTTTATATATAGTTTATGGTCTGCCTCTTTTGAGTTTGAGGTGTTTTGCATACACATCTTAAAGTCTGGATCTTATTTTATGGCATTGGTTTGTATAGAAGTTTTGCTTCATTGAAGTAAAACTGGCTTTTTTGATACTTGTTGATCAAATGAGTTTCTGTGAGGACTCTGACAATTTTATCTGTGATTGAGCAAGCAGTTGCACACATCCTTCATTTTATATACATGCATAAAGCGCTTGACTTCAGAGGAGTTCTAAGGATGCACTTGAGTGCTTTGATGAACTGGTGGTGTTTGCTAATGATGCTCTTCCACATTTTTAAGCAGAATTTGTTAACTTCTTTAAACAAACTTAAAAATATTTTTTTAAAAAAAGATAATCTGGTTTAGCTAACTGCCATTCTCTGATTTATTGTGACAAATTATCATTTCCTAGTTAAATAGCAATTGCTTCTACTCAAGATAATTAACCACACAGTTTCATCCTATGATGAAAGCACCTTTCCCCTCCAACCACTGTAACACCCACCTAAGCAGATTCATCCAACTGAATCTTTTAGCAGATGAGAATCATTTACACTTTCTGTCAGCCTCAAGTTCTTTAACTTAATGATTTGCTTAACTATCATGAAGCATAGATTGCATGTGCCTTTTAGCTAAGTGAGGGAAGGGAATAAAAAGGAAAGGAAAGGAAAAGTTGTCAAACCCCAAGGGAGCCAGGAGCTGTTGAACAATAAAGCTGTCCTCCCATTTCCTAGCAGCTTCGGGTTGCAATGCTACAACACAATAGGCCTTTTTAGGCGTTGAAGCAGAGCATAAGAATTAGAAAGTAGCTACTGTAATAAGCTAATAACGTGAAAGCCTTAATAGCTGTTGATTTATTTAGCATGGCTAGCAGGTTTTTGTTACAAAGTGATGCTTCAAAGAAAAGCTTAATATCATCGAGAGATGAGATGTAATAGTCTTTTTGTTCCATTTCTGAGGTGACGTTAGAAAAAGGTGATTTTCAGTGTATAGAGACTGTTTGAAGGCTTTGAAACTTAAAAAACTACTTTGAACTAGAAATGCTAGTTTTGTGAAGGCTTTGATAGTATTCGGAACCAGTTATAAAACTCAAGCAGTTCCACTCTTGGAAGTTCTTATGGTCTTCATTTGTTCAACCAGAGCATCATTTAAACCAGCTTCTCTTAAGTTTAAAGGAATGTGTGGAGTGAATGTATAAAGTAAAGCATTTTAGGAGGGACATCCAACAGATTTTTTTATTTTTCGTGCAAGAACTGATACAGAAACCCATCAAACAATAGTTTGATGAAAAAAATTATAGGTTTAGAGAACACCTTTAGGATTTTTGGAGTAAGAATGTTACTGAATAGTAATTTTCCAGCTATTCCATCTGTAGATGGAGCAAAAGGGGAGGGGGGGGTCTGACAAAATAAGGACATGAGTCTGATTGGTGGAAGAATCTACCATTCACAGGAGGGCTTTGTCCATCCATATTCTACACCATGGTACCTCATTGTGAACCAAGACTGTTAACTTAAAAAACAGTCCTGTAGCGTTTTCTTAAATATGTGCAAACAAAGTAGTTCTTGCCCCACAGAACAGTGCAGGTTCTTTCTGGTGAACTTTCCCAGGACTCAAAAAGTAAATGGATAGAAAATTTACACTAATATTCTTCACAGATGCCCAGAATAGTTTGTGTTGGAAGGAAACCTAAAGATCATCTAGTTCCAAACCCCCTGCTGTGGGCAGGGACACCTTCCACCAGATCAGATTTCTCAGAGCCCCATCCCACCTGTCCTTGAACACGTCCAGAGACGGGAGGTCCACAGCTTCTCTGGGCAACTGCTGTCCGTGTCCTGCCACCTTGATAGTAAAGAATTTCTTCCTAGCATCTAATGTTACAATAAATATCTAATATTATCCTTGTCTGCTCTTAGAATGTGCATGGAATATTTAGAGTTTGCTATCCTTTTAGTAAAGAGAAATGTAAGACAAACACTGTCTAAAGAATTACCGGAGCATTTGATGTTGTTCTATGTAGAAAAAGCTTATGAAGATAAGCTGTGTTTTAAACATACAATTTCAAGAGCTCAGTATATTAAGTGATGATTGTGTCTCTCCCATGTGGTGTCAGATTTATCCAACTAAGCAGGTTGGCTATCTAATGTATTATAGTCATGTCTTCAGCTGAAAACACAGACATTTCAGAACAGTTTGATGCATGTTATGGGTTTCTGCAGAACCAAGGCACACCTCATGCTGCTCTTCATACTTCCTGCTACTTGAAATATATGCTTGAAGTTATAGTTAAAATATATTATCTGCTTCCATCTGACTTCTGGAGACGGTGAAAATCACTTCCAGTTCTTTCTCAAAAGGGAAGAATTGAGCAATATTTCTCAATATCGCTCAATATTTCTAAATATTTCAGTGCACTTTAAGGGCACTGACTGTTAATTTGAGGGGCTTAGTTGCACAGATTAGGTCGGTCTTTAATTTAACAGAGTGTAAGACTGTTAATGTAAAAATCACAATGTTTCCAAACTGCATGAAAGGGTAGAATGATAAGGGCAGTTTTGTTTTTCCAGGAACCAAAGTTAAGTACCAGGACCATAGTGTGGTATCCTATCATATCTTGTGTATTGAATGAACAATACAACCTTTTACATAAAACGTAATATAAATATTTAATATAAACATGTCTTGAATAATTATGGTTATTTTGTTGCTTCATAGGGTTTTTGACTAACAAAGTAATTTAGAAGGTTACACGACTCTTTTTCCCAACTACGCAAGCAAGGGAAATGGATTATCCACTTATAAAATCAAAATAGATATTTAAATGGAGATGGTTGATAAAACTGCATGCACAGATGCTTCTTATTTGTCATTTCAGTTAAAATGTAATTATATTCCCTAATTTGTGTATATTAGTGTAATTACTCCACAGGAAAAAAAAATTATTGCCAGAGTACAGAAGTAAGCATTTCCATTACAGCATTTGTGTGTGTACAGAAAAAAACAAGACCGTGACTGTTTCATAGCAGGGTGCGCAGTTTTATCACATGCTGAAAAAACTGCACACAGGGAAATAAGTCAAACTTATCAGTCACTCAGGATTATAGAGAATGATTACTGTAGACACCAACATTCGTCAAATATTAAGGTGGTTTACTTTGTTTTTTTTTGGCTGGGCAGCAAACTTGCAAAGAAGCGCAAGGATGCCATGGGAACCACCCGTCAGGAGATGACTCACATGGTGAATGCCATGGACAGGAGTTACGCTGACCAGAGCACTCTGCATGCAGAGGATCCCCTGTCCATCACGTTTATGGACTCGCATAACTTCAGCCCCAGATGTAAGTAGACAGTGATAGATACTCCAGGATGTAGGTGAATATAAAAACACAGAAAACAATTCTGCTTTTTAAGAAAAATTGTTTTACGCTCAAGGTTTTCCAGGAATTATGGTAAAGCAGAAGGTTGAGTAGGGATGTTTCTATGTTGTCCTTATTGGGATGTGGCAAATTATTTAATTAAATATTTGCATGTGCTTTCACTATGCAATGATATTTGTTATAGGAAAAGTATCATACTTCCAGAATACCTCAGTTAAAACTTGAAATTGAGTTTTCCCTCATGAGACTATTTAATGCCAGCATGTTAAATATTACTGCATAACACCATGTCTGTAACGAATAATAATATGAGGTCCAAATTAATTTCTATTTTTTTGGCAGTAAGGACATTGCAACAGAAGGAAACATTGACAATTTTCATTGCTGTTTGTGAAGTTTAGGAACAAGCTTGTTAATATATCTGCAAATGTGATCTATATTTGTATTCATTTTTTGTAGACATGCTGTCTGTCTGATTTTGAAAAAGTCTGGGTTTCTGACTGTTAAGGGTTATAGCTGCCAGTGTTCAGCACTCTTGCCTCCCAACATCTGAACTATACCTTGCCAAAAGCAAGGTACTCCACTGGCAGACTGAATATTTCAAAACTAGTGTATAAATTACAAAGGCATACAATTCTGCCATGGAGCTGGTCAGAACCTGAGCTTCTCACAGCTCCATGGACTTGTGGCTTGGCTTTAAACAGATCTGAGCAACCTGAGCTGCTTCTGAATTGGCACCTTTCGGGAATGACACTCCATGTCTCTTCTTGTCTCCCATACTGCTTACCATGCTTGAGCAAAATGCATCCATTAAGGCTCTCAAGCTCTTTCCTGGTTGTTGTAAGGGAAATGGGTTTTGGAGGAAGGTTTATTGATTGGTTTGTTGAAGCTTACGAAACTGCTAAATGCTAGCATTTTAAGTGTCTTGTAACCAGTTAGAAATGGGAGTATCAGCCTGGTGGTTTTTCTACAGTTTTGGCTGGAACAGTTTGAAAAGTCTCCAAAGTTTGATGCCTTATTGGCATTGAAATTTGTGGAGGTGGGATTGCAGAGACAGCTTGATATGGACTGTGATGGTGGATCCCAGGCTAAGAATCTATCAGGAATTTACATGGCTATTAGTGAGCTGGGGCTGCCAGGCATTCAGGCAGCTTCTAAGATTGCCTGATGTGATTCCAAGAGCCCCTGAGCTCCTGTCACCACAGCTGTCCTGGTTGGTTGGCAAAGAAGTTGGACATCACCGATTTCTAGCATGCTAAGCATGTAATTTTTTGTGTATTGGAGGATTTGTTTCTTCTGACTATTGTCTGTGCTGAGACAAGTCTTCCAAGCTTTCAGGTTTTCCTGCCATGTGACAAACTTTCAGGCATTTTTTGAGAACTGGACCTTAATTCTGTTACAGACACTTTGATGTTATAATTTTTTGTTCCAGACTGGAACAAAACAGATCCTGGATTCTGCCATTTCTGTCCAAAACAGTGCATTTATCTCTGCATGGTTCTAGTTGTGATAATAAAAGATAAAATTCTATGAATTTTTTTCAGACATCTGCATCTGTGTATCTGTGATTTTCCTACATTCATTATGAGCAATCTCTTTGGAACTGAGCATTTAAAAAAAGCTATTAGCAGTAAAAATGTATATAATTTTTTTTTAATTACCTGGAAAGCTTTATAGAAATACCATTTTATTTTGAGATTAGCTATTTAAGTATTACATGAGAGGATGGGTTTAAAAGGAAAGAAGTGAGTTCTATGAAAGTGAGCCTTTATTGTGAAGTGAAAAAAACAATAGTGAAGGAGGAACCCTTTCAGAAACTAAATTGCATGTAATGTCTTCTTTATTTCATTTCAGTAAGGATCTCTTTGCTCTTATCATTACATTTCTAAAGTCTGAAATCACTGCCTTTCATACCTCTTTTATTCAGGATGCTTTCTGGAACTGTATTCATTCTGCTTTTCTCTTGTAGCAAAATTAATGGAGTTTAGTTATCACTTGGTCATACTCTGAAGTATATTGTTTTTGTTCTTAAAAATACACAAATTAAGGGTAATGTGTTTCTTCATGGGCTTTGTTTTCCTACAGTGCCCAATGATCCACTTGTGCCGACAGCTGTGTTAGGTGAGGACCCTAGTCCTTCATTATCCATTCCTGCATGAGTTCTGTCTCCTTGCATGGTTGAACGTTGAAACAGCTTGTTTTATGTAAAACTATGCTGTTGCCAGAAAATAATTCTACACTCAGTTCATCAATTCAGAATTAGACTGACAACAATTTTAGAATAAAATTTATTTTATGTCCTCATTAAGAAGTTATTCCTAGTCACTGCTAACTGAAGAGTAAATGAGGAAATATGTAAATGGAAAATACTAAATTTTTTCTCCCCGGAGCTTTGAAACTGAATTCCAGTAAACTGACATGTGAAACTGGAGCTCTATTAAGAGATCTTTTAAAACAAAATTCAGGTCCACATTAGCATTTTTGGCACCCAAGCTCAATTTTTTAAGTAACAAGAATGAAAATAAAAACAGAAAATTGAAAAACTTTCAGAATATCTAAGAGGAAACAACAACTTTCTTTGCATGTTCTGAACAAGTACTTCTGTATGCCTATAAAATTACATAATTCAATTGGCATTACCTAATACATTTTTCAACTTTGTACTTTAAAAAGAAGAACATGCATTGAAATGGACAGGCTGAATACGTCTATGCTGCATCTAATGCTGAATGCAGATTTTAGAGTTGTTTTTCTTTTTTTAAAAGATAAGAGTATAATTTGAACCCGAGTTCTTGGTTGGATAAACACAATGTGCAGTATTGAGTTTCAGTCAGTTGCTGAGGTTATTTTAGGATAAAAGACAAAAGTCAGAAAGTGGATGTGAATATAGACATGTTGAAAATTAGATTCCTAGAAGTAAATCTTATAGGGACCTGGGGGCAATTAAATCTCTTCTGTTTTGAGGAGAGACATTATACATATAATACAGATTCTTTCTGGAATTTGTCTCATTATGTTTTAAAAATTTGAATTTCTGTAGCAAACAGAAATTTGCTCTTGCATTGGAATGTTCCAGTGCCTCAGTCCTCCTTAGTAAGAATAAATTCCAATTCATATTAGTAATATTTGAGACTCAAAGGTCAATTTTCTGAGTATTAATTACTACTAACTGGGTGTTACTACTAAGTACTATTAATGCTCACCCCTAGTTTTTCCTAATTAGGCTAATCTAGACTAAATTTTCATTGCTGTGGATTGAGCCATTTCCTTTTGAGAGACTCATAGAAAATATGGAAAAGTGGCACATTTCTGTCCTTTCAAAATCTTTCACATTGAAAAGCTTGTGTCCTCAATTATTTCTCTTTTAGTTGAGTTTAACCCAGTTCTTTCACTCATCATCTTGTAGGTGATGTTTTCTAAATTTTTTGTCATTATTTTCCTCTGAATGCTTTCCAACTTTCCAACTCTTAGGTTGAATTTTAAATTACAGTGCCCCAAATCAGGTAGCATTCTCGGAAGAAGTCTTAATGCTGAGCTGAGTGGAATAGGTACCCCCATGCCCTGCTTTTACTGTTTCTGTTAACTGAACTGTATTTTCTCCTTTTTATTGTGTTCATGTTGCTGACTTGCATTGAGTTACCTGTTAAAATCACAGTTATCATTTTCCAGTCCATTACTCCATTTTGTAGTTATATAGTTGACTTCCCTTTCCAACACACGCTATTGTTGCATTCACCATTCAATTCACCTTGTTGATTTTCGCATTGTCTCCCAAATAATCAAGATAACTTTGAAATCTGGTCCTGTGCTTGTGAAGGCATGGTACCTTCCCACTCAGTGCCATACTGCCATGGTATTTTCTGCTGTGGCAGACACAGTTACAGACAGCTGTGAATACCGAGGGCAAGGAACTAACTGAAGAACAGCTAGAACAGCTTAATAGTTCCTGTCTGCTTTTTCATCTACTGGTAATGATATTCTGGGCATGACAATTTCCTCATATAAGGAAACCATTGATAGTTGGAAGAGGTACTAATTTTCATAGAGTGGACTGAAAAAGTGGAGAGAAGGGTACAAGCTTTTGGGCACACCATGTAGTAAAACTGGGTATCTGAAACCTTGTTCCTTTGGAACTGCATTAATTGGCCTACTCCATTTTAATAGAGCCTTTGCTTTGCCCAGTGTGACAAAACAGTTTTCTTCTGCCTTATTTAGAGAAGAGGAATATTTTATAGGTTCTAAATCATAGAACATGTTTTTTTTATATGAAACTCTTATTACTTTGTTGTTATACTAGTTTTCTTTTTCTTCATGCATAACTTATTAATGCTGCTCTCCATTCTGTGTACATTAGCACTAAGTTAGTATGACAATTTTGCTTTTCCCAAGTCCCTATTATTACTCTGATAGTATAATAATGTGGCCCTTACATTTTTTAAACAGCTTTCATTGTTACCTATTGTGAAGATTTAGCAACTTTGAATGTCACTTTCTTTTAGCCATTTTTGTAATATAGTCCTGAAATAAATTTCTCATGTTCTGTTCACTCATTGTTTTTTGCTGCTTCAATGGGTTAAAGTGCCTATTACTGGTAAGTATTCTGTGAGCAATGGGGAGAACTACAAATCCTGAGATGGTTTGAAATGTGTGTGATTTAGTATGGATAACACTACAATAAAAAGTGACTGCTGCATGTCACTCACCTTGTTAGGCAGATTAGTGAGGCATAAATTAGGTACTGAAATTAGCAACTAGAGTGACAGTTCAAAGAGTCAGGTTTCTCAGGAGATTTAATTTCAGAAGACATTAATAGGGTTTACATTTGGGTGTAATTGTACAAAATCCAACCCTTGGGGAGTTCATTTTTTTCCTAGAGTGTTTTGCCTCCTAATCTAGATCCTTTGCAAGGAAAATGGTAAACTGATTTCAAGGAAGTTTAGGAGGGGTTGACTACCCACTTCTCATTTCAGTAGCTACTTAGATTAGAATTTTTCTTCCTCTGCAAACGCATTTGATCTGAAAATTACTAATTTGAATAAAATTACTATTTCACAGAAGAGATTGGCAAAATGTGATCACCTCGTGCAGCTTTGACATTTGGTTTTGATATGAGAATTCTTGTAGCACAGAGATCATTAGAAGAAACTGCTTTGCTTATACAGAGCAAAAAGTTGTGACTGAAACAGCACACTCAACTCAAGTTTCATTTTTCTACTAAAAGACCTGAGTTAAAATGACCACGCTGTAGTGCTGATTCATCTTCCTAAGTGGAGGTGGTGTTCTGAAGTGGTGGCATAATTGCTTCTCTTTTTTACTGGGTTCTCAATTCACTCTTTGTTGGCTTTAGACAAACTATGTGCTGATACCACTATGGAATTATTCTAAATTATTGTTTAAGGTGGAATATTACTATTGATATGTATTAGCCCTTAAAAAGTTACTTTGGTTGATAAAGTCTGGAATTTCCAAGTACATTAATGTCATAAAGTTTTGTAGCATAAAATAAAATGCCCCTCAGACATCTTTATTACTGGATGAAGGACTGCAAACTTTTGTTATGTGTTTGCTGTTAAATTCTTTTATGTACTTCACAGTATTTATGTGCTGGAGAGTAAGCTCTTTGCCTTCTCAGAAATTAGAGATGTTTTTGAAGCAAGAGGTTCAAAATAGATGTTGATATGTATAGCAGCAGGTTTTACTGCTCTGTGGGTACATAATGCACTGATTTCTTGTGAATACAGATGAAAATCACAGTGCAACAGCAGAGTCCAGCCGACTCCTGGATGTCCCCCGTTATCTCTGCGAAGGCACAGAATCCCCGTACCAGACTGGGCAGCTGCACCCTGCCATCAGGGTGGCTGATCTCCTGCAGCATATTAACCTAATGAAGACCTCTGACAGCTATGGATTTAAAGAGGAGTATGAGGTGAGATCTCCAGTGGTGGGGCTTTGCTAGGAAAAATCCCTTTGAAATGGGCAGCCTTTTGTTAGCATTGTATTGCAGAAGGATGGAACTAAATGTCATGGATTTAAGTGAAAAACAGATTAAGAGGCATAAGATTCTTATATATGTAACCCAAAAGTAAAATAGTAAATGGAGTCCAATGGTTTGGGCCTGATAGAAAATCCCTGTGTGTTCCCTAGGGTATAAAAAGAATCTTTTTCATATATTGTAAGAAGTTGCCTCTCTTTTGTTGCTGCTCTTTAGTGGAAATGCTGTAATTAGTTATGTGAGCTATTTTTAATGCAGATCTCCTGGATTAGGTTAAAGTAAAGAATTTAACCTGCCTGGTTTTCCAAGAAACATTGACTGGACGCACTCTCCAGATTTATTTTAGCATCTCAGTAGGGCAAAACTGGGACTTAGCTCTAGCTGAGAAGCAGTAAAGAGATAATAAGGGTAGTAATGTCTTAAAGTTCTAATTAAACCTGCCTGAGCATGTCTACTTAAAACTTTAATGTTTAAATGGAAGCAAGAAATTCCCAGCCCCGGAGGTAGAAGATGAGTGCAGATTCGTTTCGCTTCTGATCTCTGAATCTGTTGTGATTCTTTGGAATTAGCATATCAGGCAGGACACACAGTAAAGATGGGAATGGGACTGCCAAGGTTGCTCATAATACAGCTAGGTTTACAATGAGTTTTCTCTGAGTAAGCAATCTCTTCTGACACAGTTTTCAACCTTCTCTCCTTTCTGCAGCTGTCTCTACTGTAAACATAAGAACTGGAATAAATAAATGTGTGGTTTTTAAAAGAATATTATGCTCTTTTCCTCTCTTTTACTTAAACATGCTTTGTTATGCTCTGCCTAACTTCAAGGCTAAGACCAAGTGTCAGCCACTGCTGGGGGGAGGGTGGTCCCTGATGCCATATCAGGTGTTTTCCTGCTTGCTACTTCTTCTGTCTCTATACATGACATCTCTTCCCTGCTTTGGGCCTCTGACTGTGCATTAAAGTTCTGATTCCATGGCTACTGTGTATTTTCTAGAGATAATTTACCCAGGATAAGAGATCATCTGGAAGGAAGGAGTAGCATAGACCTACAACAGCAGTAAAATATCTGCGGGCAATGAAGAGAAAGCCAAGGAGAAATAAAAACTGCTTCTATCAATATTAAGAGATCAAAGTCTTAAGAGTTCAAAAATATAGAATAATTTTGCTAGTGACTAGAGGGAGGGATATGAGGAAAGGCAAAAACAATGAACATTAGCAGAGGAGAGTTCCTAATGTCTCTGTAGGAAGGAAAGATGTTTTACTAATATGTGGAAAGCAATTTAATGCTGTAGTAAACAGGCTGTATATTACACAGAAGAGCGATCAGTCTCTCTGTGCTTTCTCAGTTTACTGTCATTCCTCCATAGCAAGGATGTATAAGCAAGTTTAGCCTTCTGGCAATTACAGGATTTGGAATCCCTGTGGAGTTCCTCAGTGATTTGCCCATTTACTGGTAGCAATCAGAGGGACAGAGACTCCCTTCCTCTTTAGATATTTCTGTACCATGGCACTGCCTGGGTGACCAGGGCAGGCGAGCAAAGCTGAGCTTACTTTATGGTGGGACAGTTCTTTTAAGCTGTTATTTTTGGAGATAAATTAATGGTCAGAATGTTTTCTTTCGGAACATTTTTATTTATAGAGTTTCTTTGAGGGGCAGTCAGCTTCTTGGGATGTCGCTAAGAAGGATCAAAACAGAACAAAGAACCGCTATGGAAACATTATAGCATGTGAGTATCGGTGTCCTCGGTTTGAGCAATAGCTCTACTCGTGTGTTACTCGGGCTGTGCTCTCTCTTCCTTTGCAAGTCTCCAGTGGCACACCTGCTTAATACCTGCAACAGAGAAGCAGAACAGTGCCTTTCTCAGCTTTTTCTTTTTTGTTGTTGTTGTTGTTGTTGTTGTTGTTGTTGTTCACAGTTCAACTTTCTTCCTTTTATAACTCAGGCTGAATTTCGCATTTGCATCTCTGTTGTGCAAGCTGTGGTAAGCATATATCAGCAACACGCTGGCACTCATTTGGATGTTGATTCTGTTTGTTTGCAATTTGTATTGTTTTACCCATGCAATGGAACACGCAGGAATCACGGTGCCGGAGAAGTCCCTGAATGGGTAGAGTTACCTCTTCATTGAATCCCAACTGCATTGCTAACTCCTTTGTCTTGATTTCATTAATGTCTCAATATGAACTTGAGCAGGCTTGGGTTGGAAGTGAGGAAACAGTAATCAGCATTTTTGGTTTTCTAGATTACCAACAGTGGAGCTGATGTTGAAAGTTGATGTTTGAGCAAGTAACCTGGTTTCTTTGTGTCTTTATAACCACATGTGACAGTGCCAATACCTTTCAGCTGCACTTAATGAAATGTAGTGAAGGATTTTTGAAGTAATTGCAGAGCTCAGACAAAATGGTTCTTTGTATTTCTGTGTAAACAATTTGTATTTAAGGATTGTAAATCGTGAGGTGCTTATGCCAGCTGATTTTGGTTTTCTAGATGACTTACCGTTAATGTCTTTCTTAAAAATCACACTTCAAAAAGGCTCCGTAACCACTTGGTTTTTACAGATGACCACTCCAGGGTGATTTTGCAACCTGTTGAAGATGATCCATCTTCAGATTACATTAATGCCAACTACATAGATGTGAGTGGAATGCACAGCTTTCTCCCTCTCAATTTGCCAGCTTCTCTATGTGAAATTATTGCATGTTATTCTAAAAAATTATTGAAAGCTTTCTTTTATTAAGAACAAATGTACACTTTCCTTGTTCTACGTCCTAGTACTCACTGACATTGTTGTGCTTTCTTTCACATCTGACTTTGGTTTGGGCTGTAGATTTGGCTGTACAGGGATGTAAGTACCACTATATGTGAATAACAGCATCCTATTGTAAATATTTAATATAGATATTGTTATTAATTACTTTCTTCTTCTATTTTTATCAGTTGATAACTATGCATGCCTCATCTAATTTATCTCATCTGTTCCTTTAAAAAATTTATTTTCTGTGTGAATATTTTTTGTATTGTTTTGAAAATATAATTTAGCTTTTAGCTTAGCCCTGAATATTATTGGATGTTAGGTAACTCAGGTGAGCCTATCTGCTAAAGAGAATTTGCTGTTCCCATTTTTTAGTGGTCATTTTGGCCACTAGCTTTTCTTTTCCCCTTCCCATGTATATGTAAGAACGTAGATAGTATGTTGTGCTGTAGTTTGAAAATATACCTGTGGAGTAGTCATAATATATGTTTGGTAAAAAAAGGAAGGATAATGACATTTGTAGGTTGGGGTATTCTTTGTTAGTTTGTTTTTAACAATCTTTTAGACAAGCAATATTTAGCTGGCATTTGCTTTAAGGTGCTAATTTAGATATTAAAAAGTATATACACAAACACACACACACACACACACATATATATATAAATATTTTAACACAGAAATTTCCTCATTTCTGAAAAAAATCTATAAAATTTGAAATTCCATATTTTAATCAGAATACAAATTAGTTTATAAACTTTAAAAACTGATCCAAATTTTGCCAGGCAATTTGACTAACACAATATGACTTTTCTCTAATTAACACCTTAGGAATAAACAAATTGTTGTATTCAAATTAATTCCAAAGCCATTTAAAAGGTAGTGGAATAGCTATAACAAGTATTTTTGAAATACATGGCTTTGATTGCTTTTCTTTATAATTGCACCTTAGTAGTTTTTCCTGACCACTTCTAGTTGATAAATTATTTAAGACCCTTTTGACTTTCCATGATATAAAGATTTAGCTCCAGATATATTTCTGTCTTTTTTATTTGGATATTTTAACATGGCAATCTCTGTGAAATTATAGGCTTGTGATATTTTGCCTGGGGGCTTAAACCAGAAAACTCTCACAGATTTTTAATAATTCCCTGAGGATATTGATTTTCTTATTTAGGAGTGAATTGAATCTCATTAGAAGCAGGCAAGAAAGCTACAAGTTAAAATTGGCATTTTACAATTTTTAAGTGACACTTTAATCTTCTTCTCAAAAGCCTTACTGACTGTAAACCCATGTAGCACAAGTTCTGCTTCCATAATTTTAAGCTGTAACTTGATATTAAGGACTTCAGGAGAAATTCTTCTATCATTTGATGCAATTTTGGTCTCCTGTAAAGCCAAGAATAAGATATCCAAACATTTTTTTAGAAGCCCCAGAGGAAAGTGCTTTCACTCTAGACAGGATAATGAAGCAGTCTATGGAAAAGAGTATAAACTCCTTGGGTACACTGAAATCCTTCACTTTAGTAGCATCTTGTGAATACCAGGAATCCAAGGGCTTGTACTCTCCTGTAATGCATTACTTCCAGCAAGTGGCCTAATAAAACTGAACATGGAGAATAATTGGAGGTATGAACATTTCCACATTGTGAAATTCAGTATTGTCTTCTCACCAGCAACACTAAACTTTCGTTCTTCTTTGTAGCTAAATTGCTGGCACTGTTCAAAATATACTCTGAATCATTTCCTCAAGAGCAGTAGCTCTTTGTCTTGTAGTTTTTATGTGGACAATAAGTGCTGTATGGTGCTGCTAACATTGGCATAGATCCAGCTATCTGGAAAGGCTTAGCTGTGTAGGGTTATCTATTTACCTATATTTATATAAATACATGTGTGTGTGTGTGTGTGTGTAAGAAAGACTGTGTATATACTTGTGTGTATCATGCCCACTGTAATTGAGGCACACTTAGCACAGTTGAGCAGATTTCATTGCAGTAGGACCTTGATTCTGTGCACACACCAATGTGTTTGTCCCCATTAGTTAGGGCTGAGGCACATACCTCTTTGTGCCTTACAGTGATTCTCTGCTTAGAAGAAGACAAAAGGTGTGTATTTTTTCATATTGGCTAAGCTGGGAACACAGATCAGCTGTGAGATAATATGGTGGCAGAGAATTTTTATTAAAATTTAAATAAAAACTCAAATATGTATACAGCTAGGAAAATAGTAGAGGACTCATTTTTAGGTGTGAGGGACCAATCTAGAGTACTCCTTCCTGGTATACTACTATGTCTGTTCAAGTCAGATGTTCTTATTTTCATTTTATCTGTTGTCATTCAAACCTTTTCAATATTAACTGGTTTTTTAGGTTTTGAGCTTCATGCTGCTCTTAAATATTGGTTTGTTCTGAAAATGTTGTCTAGATATAAGGATTCTGTAGTATCCTTATGCTTTTATTTTCCACTCCCTGTTCAGTAATATGGTACTCAAACCAACTTATATTGCTGTTTTAGGGATATCAGAGACCAAGTCACTACATTGCAACCCAAGGTAAGGATCTGCCAGCTTTAATCAAATCAAACAATTGTTCTCTGTAGAGTTCTACAGTATTTTGGTAAAATAGGAGTAGATGAAAATAAAGCATACCCAGTATTGTGAGTTGTCATCTTGTGTTATGGTAAATTAACATAGTATGTTCGGGTGGAATGTGAATAAATTCAAAAATTGCACTAATTTATCATGTTAATTAGCTATTGAGCAAATCTGTCAGTGATAAATTCAGCTGATAAAGTCAAAACCTACTACCATGATTTCCAATTATGAAGATGAATAGAGAAAAGAGACATGGACAGAGAAGAGAACAGTTTCAACCTGCCTTGAGGCATTTTTCTTTCCATATTACAATGTTTTATTTTGCTGTCTACAACTTAGTCTAGGATGCAGTGAAGATAGTAATGATAAATTAAACTCTTTCAGAAAATCTGGGTAAAGTAAGGCCAGAGGACAAAGACTCTTTGTCCAAAGGAGTGAGGCAAATCTTTATCATATAACACCCTGCTAATAAAAAGAGGTGCTAGAGGAAAAAAAAGAATTAATATTTTTGCTTGTATTTCTGATAAAACTCCTTACAATGGGAATAACCAAATAGATTAGTCTAAGATTACAGTGAAATATCAGAGGCTGTGATTTAAAGTAAAAATAATTAGATTTAGGTGTGCCATTATTTGACCTGTCAGCATAATCAGTTAGCTGTCTGGAAATATCCTATTATTTGACCCTCGGTTGATTGTAGGTGCACGCAGGAAAGTCGAAGTAAAGACTTCTTTTAAAGCAGGATGCTTAGACTTCTGACCACATTTTTTTTTTATTTTTCTGTAAGTACTGCCTAAATAGGTCTCTACATGACACTAAGTCTACATTTGTATTTTATTTCTGTTTTACTATGCAAATCATTGCACATAATAGTGTGTAAAGGAGAGAAAAAGTTTATTGCTGCTTTTGTGTGCAGCCTTTGATCTAGCATATGAGAGAATGTGTTTGTCTTCAAATGTGGCACTTAAGGTTAGTGGTGTGCTTGGCAATGTTAGGTATACAGCTGGACTTGGTAATGTTAAAGGTCTTTTCCAGATATTTCTGTGATTCTATGTCTGTTATATACAGTAATATTTATAGTACTGCTGGATGGTGGTAAAGGAGCTCTTTTGGAGGTTATTGTAACAGGGTAAATGCTTCTGTCACTCAAATGAACATGTCTCTGCAGCAGAGCAAGAGGCAAAGCTTAAACATGTGCTTCTCATTTGCCTCACAGAAAAGTACTTAAGTTAGTTTAAATACACTTCAGTGACAAGTTTCTGGCTCAGTGCCTTCTTGTGCATCCATGCTTGCCAGGAAGCGGATAGTAAGTGCAGAGTATCTGTACCAGCATCATTCTGCCTGATACTTCACTCTGGCATGGGCATCTCCTTGGTGAGCACCTGAAGAAACTCATTCTCAACATGTTATATTTAACAAATTTAAAACAAACTGGAAGTGTAACTATAGATGCAGTCACACGTTGTGTCCTTGTAGTCCTCAAGCAACTTCTCTCATTTTGCTACATGAAATACCTGCCATTATTTTCTTCCAAGTGGTAATTCAGTTAAATTGAGAATATCCAGCATTGGTCAGAAGGAACAATATCATCTGGAAACCGACACACTGGCATGATGATGTGGTTTTACAAAGTTTTCTTCTCTGAGCAAATGTGCTCACTTGCATCAACCCTGAAACACACTGGCTTTTGTTCTTAGCATTCACTTTAAATCTTATTTTTTTGCAGAATATTACCTGGATTTTTTTCTTACAGGTCCAGTTCACGAGACTGTTTATGACTTTTGGAGAATGATATGGCAGGAGCAGTCAGCTTGTGTTGTGATGGTCACAAATTTAGTGGAAGTTGGAAGAGTAAGTTTTTGGGTTTGTTTTTCTTTTAGTGCTGCAAGTGTAAAGAAAAAAACTGCTGACAAGACATACTATGAGCAGAATGTAGAAGGGTCTTGTGAAAGGCAGCCCTGCATCCTGAGGGGGCAAGGGGAAGGAGTCCAGGCAATGTTGCAGTTATGGTATTGTCTAAAAGCAACTTCTGAAAATTGGTGCTATGTTGCTTTCATGTGTAGTGGAAAATTGTCTGGATCATATGGAAAATTCATATTTCTGCAGAATAGATTTGTATAGTGTCACTCAAATGAGAAGAGTAGTAGAGGAAATGTGCTTCTATATCAGTGGTTAGAAATCAGCAAATTATTTACAGTTTAGCAGTAACACATACCTCAGGGAAGTCTATAAAGTATCTGGGATTACTTGCGACAGTTTGATTATGGGTACAAAATGCATCACAATTTAGCATAAGTGGAAATATATTCCATAGCTCAGCACTAAACAAAATACAAATGCTCATTTATAAGTGAATTTGGCACCTAAGTGCAGCTGTGTAAAGTAGTGGAAACTCCTTGTAGCTAGTGCTTAACTTGACATAACAGCCTCTAGCCATGACAAGCCACATGAATGCACGGTCATTTTGGAAATAAATCTGCTGTAATGCACTGCACGCAGGACTGCATTCTCAAGCTTTTCTTTTCCCTTGGTGTAAAATCATATCCATTTTTTATTTAGGTCAAGTGTTACAAGTACTGGCCTGACGACACTGAAGTTTATGGGGACTTCAAAGTGACTTGTGTGGAGATGGAGCCCCTCGCGGAATATGTTGTCAGGACCTTCACTCTGGGAAGGGTGAGCACATTTTGAAAAGGCTTAGCAAAATACTGTTTCCTGGTAGCAAGGAGGATGAAAGAGAGAAACATGCTGATGTTTCTGTGGAATTCCAAATCCCTCTGGGTTGTTAGCTGGGCCACAGTGTAGGCAGCCTTACCTTACCATGGGAGTCACACATTGCATCAGCGCTACCCAAGCATATATCTCACTGTGGGACTTTTGAATTTCCCCAGAAATGTCAATTGCTGCCATCCCCTCTCTGACAGTCACCTTTTCCCCACAGCCACACTTCTGAGCTAAACTCAAGTACCAGATTATGACTCATGCCTGTTGTTCATCCCTTAGCCCTCTGTTCTGACCGCCTCTGAGTCAATCTCAGTCAAAGGAAAAATTCTGTGAATACTCTATGTGATACAGTTGTGGTCTTATGCTAAATTATAATTGCCTTTAAATGTAGCAGGCCCTTGTCCTATTTAGCAAAACTTCTGAAAATCAATGTGAAATGCATCAAAGTCTATTAAAAAAAATCTTTGGTGCAGCAAAACTAGCATACCTAATGTCTAAAGTAAAAATTGCAAACTTCAAAATTAAAATAACCCAGTGACATCTCTAAGCTCCCTATGGATCATTGCTTTAAATAATTGATGAAATGATGAAAACTGCATGTAGATTCTATCAGGATGTGTGGTCATTATTTGAGTCAGATAATATCTAGTCTGTGAAATACTTCAAATTTCATAACCTTATTTTTGCCTTTTCCAGAGGGGCTACAACGAAATCCGTGAAGTTAAACAGTTTCATTTCACTGGCTGGCCAGACCATGGAGTTCCTTACAATGCCACAGGCTTGCTTTCCTTCATACGGCGAGTCAAATTATCTAACCCTCCTAGTGCAGGGCCTATTGTTGTCCATTGCAGGTGTGTTCCAAAAGTGTAGATTTTTATTTTTCATGACTGTTTATATGGTTATTTACAGCAGTCTCTTCTGAAGCATCCATCATTTTTAAATGCTCTGTTTTTGTTCTTCCCTTTTTGAATTGCCTAATTCACACTGCGGTAAGATTTGGCTGTCTACAGCAATTTTTGAAAATAACCAGATTCTAGGACACTTTTCCTAAATAGAATGGTCTTATATTTTCTTTTTCCCACAACAGCTGCAGCAGCTAAATCATGATATTCCAGGCTATCATTTTAGGTAGCCTTCAACAATTTTGTGACAGCATTTGAGAATGAGTGTAGATACATCTGCTTTGATAGCTTGGTGTTGCATATAATGCTTGAAGAGATTATTAATTTAAAGCAAAGTAATCAAGTAGATGAAGAAAGATGGAATGAGGTTAGTGGCAACAAACACAGAATGTTTCTCCTGCTCTGATTTTGCAAGGTTATGTTGTTGGGACACCATCCTTAGACAAATAGAATTTGCTTTCAACAAATGTTTGATTTACCTAAGTATTTTAGACAAAGGTTTAATTACATTTTGTAGATAAAGTTACTCAGCCTTTACAGATTTTAATAATTAACCATGCAAAAATTGTCCATAGCTTTATGTAAAGCCAAAATAAATCATAAGTGAATCTTCTGGATATTGTTAAATGTGCTGTCTGAACTAGCTTGGAACTTGGCTGGTAAAACATACATTTGAGTTTCTTATTGTAATGGATCGCTTAAAAATCGCTTTAGTCTTATTAAAGAAAAACAAGATCTATAATATTCTGAAGTGCATAAGTTTAATCAGTCTTCAGATTTCACTTAAACTAACTTATTTTTTTAATTTAAGTATTGATCTGGGTGATAAAATGAATAAACTTTTTTTTTGCTGTTACTTAGTGGATCAAATGTGATGGAAAAATGTTGGTTTGAACACATCAAAAGATTTAAAGGACATTATGATGAGAAGGAGAGAAGATAAAAGTTAGATAGTGGCTGTGATAAAAAACTGAATGATTTTATAAAAATGCTCTCAATAACGATTATAAAGTTTGTAGATGTTTTTCTGGGGCTATTCCTAGCAGCATTTACTGATTCTTTTCAGTGCTGGTGCTGGACGGACAGGCTGTTATATCGTGATCGATATCATGTTGGATATGGCAGAAAGAGAAGGTGTTGTGGATATCTACAACTGTGTCAAAGCTTTGCGGTCCCGGCGCATCAACATGGTACAAACTGAGGTACAGCAGTTTGCCTTTGAAGCACCTGATGCTTTTTGAAACATTCTAGGTCAGAAGTTCACTGTGACTCTGAAAAGAGCAAGTGGTAGCCCTGTCGAGGGGGTGCCTCCACCGGGGACCATTGCTCAGTGTAAAAGTGCCCAGAACCAGGGTGGTGCAACAAATCTGCCAACTCTTGTAGTCTTCACAGAAACAAGTTCCCTCCTAACTAGGTAACAAAAGGAAAGAAGGATTTTTTCAGGGAAGACCTTACATTACATTACATTACATTACATTGGGTGTGTCTGGGATGTCTCTCCCCAGCTCTGGTATCAGCAATCCCAGGATCCCAAAGGTGGAATTTCAGCAGGCTGACACTTGTTTTAGACAATCTCCAATCACTTTATTTATAAATTGAATGGTGAATTTTATGTCCATTTAACACTCTCTTTTCAATTCTGTTTTTATTTGCTTTATTAACCTTGCTGTGAATCTTTTCCATATTTTTTACTCTTGGTCTTTCAACACACCTTCAGCAGCTTCACAATAAAACCATTGCCTTAGGAATGAAGTTCTAACAGCTCCCGTTCTGCCACCAGAGTACCAAAGAGCTTCCAAAGAAACACAGGGTATTGGTTTATATTGGCAGATTACCTGAAGTGGTTCACCACTTCTCTCTCCTGCCCTCCATAAGAACGCATACCTGAGAATATTTCACCTGTGACTATGTGGAAATCTCTGCAGTTGGCAGCCAAACATGACAGTGTAATTGGGTACAGTTTTTATTCCATGCTGCAACCTATGCCAGTCCTGGTCAACTACTCCTGCTACAGGGCCATTAACCTTTGGGAAGTGCATGGGATGCAGTGTTTCAGTGTGGCTGCTTTAACCCTCCCAGTCTAGTCTGCACTTGCATGTCAATTAACACATCTACTATTATTCCTTTCTCTCCCTTTTGCCTCTTACCTCTCACCTTCTCTCAGAGGTTTATACCTGCACAGCAAAACAAAGCTGTCATTGCATCAAATTCTTGTGATGGTCATACAGTCAACAGTGATGCCAATAACTCCATGGCTGTATGGGTAAGGCTGTAGAGCCAGAAGATGACTGTGGTCCCTGGACATGTGCTGCTTTTACAGGCACATGTTAAATTTTGTGCTCTTAAAAACCTTGTTGGTATTCACAATAGCTACGTGAGGCTGGCACAGTTCTAGGAAAGGTTTACATCTATTACTCTCAGGGTGAGTAAATATAATGGACATTTTGTGTAAAAATTGACAGAAAGCCTAACTGAAATAGTAATGCAGTTATCTAGGACTCAGGCTTACTCAAGGCAAGTTAGTAAAAATGGGAAGAAATGGTGCTTCTGTTGGAACACACTGGAATTCATTACTGGCCTAGAGCCAAGCATGAGGCAACTGATGCACTAGCTTGCACATGCATGAGGACAATGCAGCGTGCCAAATACTTGCTAATCATGCTAGTAGTGCTTGAAGCAATTTACACTTTGTGCTAACATCAGAAGATTGAAAGCTATTAAAAAAAATTGATAAAGCAAACAAGCCTTTGGCATATGCACAGAAAGCCACAAGCACTACAAGAAAACTGATAATTTCCTCATAAATAAATTACAATCCATGTTCTGTTAAGTTTTACTGTATTTAAATTGGTCCTGAAGAAAACATCCTTGTTCACTTCACAAGATAGAAGTGAATAAGAACAAGACTGTTTGTATTAAAGCATTATTTTATGTATTGATGGAGTGTACTTTGAATGGGTTTAAGAGTGTGCAGTAGGCCTGTTTATCCTAAAAGAAGGAAAGATCTGTTGGTTTTAAATGGCTACAATTTTTGTTTCTTTTCCTAATTTGACAGGAGCAGTACATATTTATTCACGATGCCATTCTAGAAGCTTGCCTGTGTGGAGAAACTGCCATTCCTGTCTGTGAATTCAAAGCTGCTTATTTTGATATGATTAGAATAGACTCTCAGACAAACTCTTCGCATCTCAAAGATGAGTTTCAGGTATCACAGTTCCTACTAACTCTTGATGTGACAACAGGTTTTTTTTGCCTCTAGATACATTTAATTTATTTTAAGGAGAGGGTTTTTCAAATGACTTTTATAGCAATTGGTCCCTAACTTTTTGTCTACAAAATAAAGCACCTATGTTTATGTGCTTTGCAAAATTGTTTTAAATACAGAATATCCTCCTTTTAATAAAATTGCAGTAAGTATCTGTCTGAAATAAAGAGCAGTGAGTAGGAGCCAGAGAGAAATTTGGCTTGCTTTTGCACGTCAAAGGCATAGCTTTTTAGATCTCCAAAGGATCCTCTTTGTTTTATTTATTTCAGAAGGGATGGTGTCATACAGAATGTGTTCAGTGGTACATGCAGTGCCTTTAATATCTACAGCTTCACCCCCCCTTGCAAAGCCCCAGAATGTCCAACAAACAGATAGGAACTTGCTAATATCTTCTTGCTAATGCCTCATGTTTTCTCATATTGCAATATTTTACAGTAAAACTTGGAGCTGTTGAGTCCCATGGGTGTTAGCTCACGTGCTAAAACAAGCGTCCTCTTTCCCTTAGACCCTGAATTCTGTGACCCCTCGCCTGCAGGCAGAGGACTGCAGCATCGCCTGCCTGCCAAGGAACCACGACAAGAACCGCTTCATGGATATGCTGCCACCTGACAGATGTCTGCCTTTCTTAATTACTATTGATGGGGAGAGCAGCAACTACATCAATGCTGCTCTTATGGACGTAAGAGACTACCTTCTTTGTCTGCATAGCGTGCCATGGAAAGCTCTGTAATGTGAGAGAGCACTTGCTGGTTTAAGAAAGGGTAATTCTGTTACTGCAGTGCCCAGTAAAACAGTCCTAATGGAGAAGGGTGGGGGGGAGAAGGTAAGAAACCCCACCAGCTTGTGTTTTTGTTCAGAAGGTTAGTTATCTTTAGTCTTTGGCATCCTTGTGGGACCCACTGGAAATCTCAGCTTTTTAACAGCATTATATAAAGCTCCAGTGTCCAGACCTCCAAATCTCAAATCTCAGCAGGATCTGAAAAATCTGCTGTTTGTTAGGAAGTAGATGTTATCTATCACTGTTTCATAAAAAAGCCTTTCTATACTGAGGCAGGAGAAACAGAGGAAGAAAAAATTGTTTTCTTGGCATGTTTGGGTATAGGGTATAGGATTGGGGAGTTTGTTGTTTATATTTTGAGTTGCAGCTCTTTAAAACTGAAGTCTGAGTAACAGAAGCACTGTCAGGGGAAAAGGTGAATTAATGGGAAAAATGGAGTTGAACCTGCTTATACATGTCTGATCAATAAAGCAGTTCATGTGCTGCCAGATACCTGCCTGTGCCTCCCATTAGCATTTCCAAAGTTAGTCCCCTAAAGCCACTTTTACAGTAAATACTTAAATAAGTGGCCTGATTTCCAGGAGCATCTCCCCTTCTTCAAAAATGAAATGCTGTCAGAAACTGCCATGTCAAGGAGAGATGCTGAAATAAAATGGCAAATAGCAACAGAAATCATCAACACTGATTGGTACAGTCATCCTTGAGTTCTGCCTGAGCTAGTGCAGAAAACAAACTGATCACATAATGCAGCCCCTAATCTCATAACCAGCTTGTTGTGCCAAAAAATATAGAGGAGTAGTGTGTGTGTAAGACCAATGTATTAGGGTGTCACTGGGGGCTGAACAGATGAATTAGAGCAGTGAACAGAATTCTGGTAGCAAAAATTGCTTAGAATTGCAGTTGAAAAGGCATTAAGCACCTGGATAAAATTTATATGCTATGAACCAACCAACAGAGCTGCATTGGGGAATGTGGTTTGGGTCAAAGAAAGGCAACACAGGCTGTGGGAGGCAGGAGGACTCTTGAGTGTGTAACAGAATGCGACAGGTCAAACATGAACCAAACATATATTAATGGATCAGCAATCAGAGGCAAGTTAGAAAAGGCAGAAATGGTAGTAATAAAAGGAAAAACAGCAGCAGAAATAAAAGGTATTATATTACAATGAAGGCATATAACAAGATTATAAGTAAAAGGTTAAAATTTTGGGTTACACAAGCTTTTTTTTTGCCTTTTTTCTTCTGACCATTTCTTTTAAGACTGATTTATTCAGAGAAGAGGAACTATTCTTGGACAAGAAAAAGGGACTTTCAATAACATGAAAGAGGAACTTACCCCTTATCTTTCTCTTATCTTGAGAAACACTATAAATTATGGGGAAGAAGGATAGGAAAACATCAGCTAGGACATGTTTTATTTCTTAAAAGTACAGGGGAAGAATCAAAATTGGTTGTCCGTGTGTTGTCCCTGGGCAGTTCTAGGAAGTAGGGCATGAACTGCTACTACCCCAACATCCCTCCTGCATTAGAAATTTTAACAAAAATCTATATTGAAAAATCAGCAACCTCCTTAATCTCTTACCAAGCAGTGAGTACTGATGCTAAAGACATTAGCAACAAGTTATTGGAGGGTATGTCAATATATTGCACATAAAGATCCCTTAGATCAATCTTCAAATAAGCAAGCTTCCATAGCAAAAGTGGTTTAACTGCCCTACCAGGTCTTTCTCCTGGGTTAATTTACTTTTCCATGGATGGTTACAAATTGCCTGCAAAAAACTTCTGATCTCTTCTCTTCTGCTTGCTGCTCATATCATATCTGCAGCAGGAAAGTAGCCCCTCCTCTGTTAGTTGCATCTCAGTTACTGTGCAAGGCTGGAAATCCCTATTTGCTGTTGTACATAACACAGCATACAGAAAATAGAACATATGGTCTTGGCAGGAAATAGGATTTTACTGTTTAACTCATGCTTTCTTCTGGAAATGGGTCCCAGTGATCCTGAAAGACAGTTCTGTGGATGTCGCTGTGGCTGTGCACTGTGAAACAGAGTTTGGGATTGAGTTTAGTCCCCAGTTTGGTCACAGAGCTCACATAAAACCTACTGTGGAGAGGGTGTTCTTCTGAGACCTCTGCACCCCTCTGCATCATGGGGTGAAGGTTCCCTGCTTGGCTCCTGGACACAGTGCCTAGAGCAGAGTTGCCTGAGCCTCAGCTCAACAGAGCCATGTAAAACATCTTCAGTGTCCGGAGCATATCTGAATGTAAAACCAGGGCTTGTACCGTAACCAAGAAGAAGGCAGAACTGAGCAGAGTAACCTCTTTGTTCTTATTGGTGTTTTTAACTTTTACATCCTCAGTGATATATGAAGCAACTGATGTCACAGCTTTGTTCTATTTTTATGTTTTGTTCTGTTTCAGTAGAATTTAAGTACTTCCCATACTGGTACTAATAGAATTGTTTGCCTTTACAGAGCTACAGGCAGCCAGCAGCTTTTATCGTCACACAACATCCTTTACCAAACACTGTGAAAGATTTCTGGAGATTAGTGTATGACTATGGCTGTACTTCTCTTGTGATGTTAAATGAAGTCGACTTAGCACAGGTTAGTTTGGAGCTCGAGTTTTCCATGTACCATAACATGCTTTAATCACTCTGGATTTACTACATGATGAAAATGTAGAGCAGTTCAGTGACTTTACAATTATTCTGTGTTTCGCAGCAACTAATCAACACTAGTTGCTCAGTAAAGGTTAGGTGAGATGTCTGCAGTGGAATAAGGCAATGCTCAAGTTGTAATTTACCATTTAACTATGCCTGTTTTGCTCTGGCACAGGGTTGCCCACAATACTGGCCCGAGGAAGGGATACTGCGGTACGGCCCCATCCAAGTGGAGTGCATGTCGTGTTCAATGGACTGCGACGTCATTAACAGAATTTTCAGGATATGTAATCTAACAAGAGTAAGGATTATTCTAACAATATGTTACAGAAAAATATGTCATTTTTCATGCTGTGTCTAGGCTCTTGTGCTTTTTAATTTTGAATAATAGTAAAGCAGTAATGTTCATAAGATATTACCCAGAAAAGAGTCAGCCAAACATCAGTATCAAATACTGATTTCTAGTACTTTTCTACAGCTGCAGTACTTTTCTACAGTATTTTTCTACACTAAGCAGAGAGAGCTTTAAGATGAATGGATATTGTTCTGAGGCGTTCTCCCTGATGTGTGAGAAGCATTCTGTATTCTGTTTGTTTGGTGTACAGTAAAAGAAATATCCCTGTAATGAACGTGTACTGACAGGTATTTAGTTCATAGCTTTGCTAAGATGTTTTCTGTGGTGAATCATGAACAGATACACTGACGCTGATTATACAACCAGCACCTCCCCAGCCTAAGATGTGAAAACCACAACAGGAAAGGCAGTCTGTGGCACTCTGCAAAGCAGGGTGTGAAAAAACCCTGAAAATTCCTCTGTCTCTAATGGGTTCTGTCACCACTGTGCCTCAACCTACAGTTATCATCTTTTCTTCAACTTTGGTAGCAGTGCCAGTCCTGCATTCTTGTCAGCTCTTTCATACCTTAGACCATCTTATCTTTTTACTGTCCCATAGTGTTCCACACTTTTGCAGCATCTTCTTAAACCCTGCTTGCCATACAGCGTTTCCTCTTTAGCTCACTGCTATGAATTTCTTTTTTATATTGCCTGTCACAAAGAATTACAGATGCTTGTGCCACCAGTCTATGTACAATTAACCAGCATTCCCTATTTTACTTACCATGACTGCTTTTTATCTTCCCTCCAATACTGAACTTATCACAATTTCTAGTGTATCTTGAGTATATGTTTAACTCTCATTAATATTGAAAGATAACTGTGGGGAAAATGAATTACTGTGTACACAAAGATCTTTCATGTATTTTGTTTTATTTTTGTTTTCTTTTATTTTGGTCACATTTTCATTTTTCAGAGGGCAAAGATCAGTTTCTATGTGGCTAGTATTTTCCTTTTTTTTTTTTTTTNATTCAGAATTACAAAAAACATTTTCAGCTCTTTTTGTAAACTACAGGAAACTAAGGTGTGGGCACACTGGCAAATATTACGCCATAGCACTTTTTTCTTGTATTTTGAGACTTCCTCTTTTTTTCTTTTTTTTTTTCCCATTTCTTCCTTTTTTATGATGCTTTGATTTTCTACTGTTCTACTTTTCTTTGTCTCCTATGTCCTTTTGCTCATAAGCCTTGCTTTTAAAAATCTCTCTGCTCTGTTGTTACTTTCCTAAAATCCACATTCCTACTTGTCATCTTCAGTTCAAGAAACTAGATAGACTATTTATTCTTCCTGTTATTGAGGCCTTTCTTGTGACAGTCAACTTCTATTCAAAGCTCTCCCTGTGTCACATCTAGCACGTGGAAGGCTCAGAGACTGGCAGCAAGGCTGTCATGATTATCATAGTCTGGCACAAAGGGAAGACTTCAAGGACAGTAGTCATGTTTGTGCACCAGTATTACTTGTTGTTCATTTATAATGGGGTCAGTTCATGGATAGGAGCCAAATGTATCTCTCTCTATTTCTGTGAGTCTAAGAATTTAATAGTGATGTTTAAATTGATTAGTGGTGCTAAGCAACCTTGGCACATAGAGTCTATGGAATCTAGGGTATTTGTTGATTTAGAATTCAGGATAGATTACATTTGTGATCCATAAACTGTGATGTGGTCTTGAATGTAGTTCCCTTTTTTACCTTTTTTGGCATCTTTCTTGAGCTCAGGTGGTAGAAATTACTGGAGGCCTGTTTTTTCAATGTACACACGTTAGAATCTGTCCATAATGTAAACACCTAATTTTCACGTTAGTTTTATGTTTTGGTTTCCTAAATCAAGATGTAAAGGTGCCATTTTGACCTAAAGCTCTTTGATTTCCCTCAGCCACAAGAGGGCTATCTGATGGTGCAGCAATTTCAGTATTTGGGATGGGCTTCTCACAGAGATGTACCAGCTTCCAAGAGGTCCTTCTTGAAGTTAATTCTCCAGGTTGAAAAATGGCAAGAGGAATGTGAAGAAGGGGAGGGCCGGACCATCATCCATTGCCTGTGAGTGACTTCAAGAAAGTCAATTGCTGCTCTTCAAATAAATTTTTATAAATTAATTCTTGGCTTTAACTTAAGCAGTATTCTTATGGATACCTTTTTTTGCACCTGCACCTACTACTTTTCTAATGAGAAGAAAAAGTACCACTGCCTACCTCTGTAGGTTGGCTTTTGTTCAACTCTTGCATTTTTCTGTAAAATGACTATTTTGAGTGTGATACTACAGTGATACTGTGTATATTGTCATCTGTACACAATAGCATGTTTTTCAGGTGCAAGACATGTACAGATCTGTTTCTTCTGCCTGGTTTCAGTAAGGAAGTCTTTTATACTGAGTGCCAAATGGGGGTTTTTGTGTCTCTTTTGCACAGAATGTGCTACATTTTTTCTCAAAAGGAAGACCTACAGTATTTTGAAGGATTTAAACTGAAAGCTATGGATATATGAAATCTGAAAAAAGTTCTATTACAGTACACTATACTAAAACTATTGTTGGTAAATGGCTGCTGGCTGCTTACCACATACTTAAATGGGAGCAGGATTGGGAGTTTCAAAAAGACGGCATCTTCTTCTCCCTAAGCAGACAGTAATCAATCTGTCTTCTTCCTCTGAAAAACAGACCTCTGTTTAAATGTTCAGAATTAACTAGTGACCTGTTTCTGCCTACACCACCTCAAAATTAATAAGAAGAAATACCTACTTTAATTTCTTTGAAATTAGATTAAAATAGTTCAGAAGCATCCCCAAAGGTCAACAAGTTATTAAATCAGTGATGCCTTAGCATATCTGGTTCAATAATCCTCATATCATAGGTTGAGTGTCTTTCCAGAAGTAAGTGGAAAATGTACTCGGCATTGAACTTGTTTATATTATTTCTAATGTTCTACTTGCCATTGAACTTGGGTTTAGGGTTTTTGTTTTTTATTTCTAATGCATAGGTAATTTAGATGTATACATAGTTGGGCAGCATGATGGGCTTTAAGGGCAGAATTCAAAAGCAGTAATTGAGAGGAAGGTCAGAAAAAGCAAATGTCTTGAACCAAACCCACTGGAGCTGCAAAGATATTGCTAAAGTCTGGTCTCCCTCTGGGACTCAGGAATCACTCGTGCTTACAGAGTGAAAGAACAGAAATGTGTTTTGGATGCTGTCTTAGGCCACAGTGGCACTTAACTCTCTCTTTTCCTTGCGTACAGAAATGGTGGTGGCCGGAGCGGGATGTTCTGTGCCATCGGCATTGTGGTTGAGATGGTCAAGAGGCAGAATGTGGTGGATGTTTTCCACGCTGTGAAGACCTTGCGGAACAGTAAGCCCAACATGGTAGAAACTCCGGTAAGCACCAGCCCTGCAGGGTTGCTGCAAGCAGCCAGGCAGCCCGAGGCTGTCTCATTGTGTGATCTGCGTTTTTAGTCCTGTGCCCACAAAAAAAGTGCAAACCTGCCATGGACCAGAAGAAGAGAGGATAGCTATTGTGTGTAAATGCAAGTCAGCATCGTGAGAGGACAGGCTTAGCATTTTACACTGCCTTTCTTGTCATGGCTGCATGCTTTCCACAGAAAGCATTCTGAGTTAACAGAATGCACTTTAATCTCCCAAAATAACCTGGTCTGTTTGAAGGGAAGTTGCAGCAGGCTGCACTCACACGAACTGCCTTGAAATTTTACAGAGCAAGGCATTTCTCCTTGGTAGGATTAAGCTGTGAAGTACAGATTCCTAGCTGGATTTGTGAATATTTTGCTCCTTAGTAAAAACTGCTGCTTTTAAAGTTGTGTTGAATACTGACAATCTTTGTTACTCAGATTTGTAGTAGTCAAAATGATACATAAGAACTTTAAAATCAAAAATTTGGATCTAGTATGTTGGAAAGGAATATATAAAATCATTTAGGTTGGAAGAAACCCTTAAGATCATTGAATCCAACAGTCAAATAATAAAAAATATAAACAATCAACGAATATAAACAATATGAGCCTGAATTAGCAAAACTGCAAGACTAAATATCCATATATACATTGCCAGAACTCAAAATAAACTTGAATCTTCTGGTTAATCTTTATGCATGCAATATGAGTGCCTATCCATTTGAATGTTTGCCTCTCCAACAAAAACTGAACATTAAGGACTGGAAGGTCCTTAAAAAATTCTTCCACATGGATGTTTTTCCTTTTTGTAGGTGAATGAAAGCAGGTTATATAGTGTTTGGGAGTTCCTACCATTTGAGTCTCACACTGCCAGCTGCCAGTGTCACTTTTCAGCCAGATGGCTGCCTACAGCATAAAAACCAGGGATGCCAATTGAAATTAAAAACATGTTTTAGTTAACGCATAGTGGAAATTGCTTCTGACCCGGTGAACTTGCATATTGTGCAAAATGGCTGTCTCTGCCTCTTGCCATATTCCCCTTTTTTCCAGGTGTCAATGTTTGCTTAATATCAAATAGCTTCTGTGGCATGATTCTCTTAATCACAGTGCATCGCTTCCATCCCTTGCCACCACATAAATTAAGAAGATGGTTAACATGTTAGCAAATAGAACATCCTGTGGCAGCAGTGACACTGGGCTAGGTATTGCTGCTTTTGCTGCAAATGCTTTGCATTCTCCTGTGCCATAGACATCTGAGACACAACATATTGAATTGATGCCTGGGTTTCAGTTCACTGCTGTCAAGAAAACAGGTCAGATCACATGGAAAATTATTTGTGTCTCTGCAAAGGGAGGCCGAGATAATTGTGTTTGTTTCTGATAAATGCTCTGCAAACTTATATTGCATTTCAAATTAGTCCTGAATTCCACTGTAGCTTTACACTGAAGTTGCTATATTTTTTTAGTTATGTATTTGTGCTGTATGGATTTTTGTTCAGAGCTCTTGAACAGCAGAAGCTGTTGCTAGTTAGAAAACAAACCAGGAAAACCACTATATAGCAGTGTCATGTGCCCTACATTCAGCAACAGGATCAGATAACAATGAGCAGCACAATAAAGCCTTTAAGATATCCCCACAACTTCCTGTTAATGCATCACGCTGTCTTCCCGTGCAAACAAAAATAAATCACAAAGTCAGATTTCATTTTTCAAGTCATAAGGACAATAGACATCAAATTAATTTCCTTGGTTTTATTTCTTCATCCTCTTCCCCTCTCCTCTCTCCTTCCTCCTCCCTGTCTCCCAGTATCAGCTCTCAACAGCAGCACTGTTGAGGAGAAATAATAACCACAATGAGGTTTTGAACTTTAACTTTTTTAAGTGTTCATCTGGTCTTTTGGATGTCACATCAACGGGACTGTACCAATGGGCTCTGGACACGGAGCTGCTTGGGGTCCTGTACCAGTTACTGCTCAATATCAGCTAACTCAAATAGAAGTGATGTATCAGAGTCAAGGTGCTTTCACTGCAAAAATGCTCTGACTGGGAGGAGAGCTTTTCATGTTTGATAAACAAGTTCAGAAGCTGAAAAAATCAGAGAAGCACATCATTGCTTTCCATGGTCAGGGTCCTTTTCCCCTTCATTGGGGAGGGTGAGCTTTTAAATCAGAGCTGGTAATATACTTGTGTAATAGGGGGGAAAAATAGAAAATCCAAGCCTGTCTGGTTTACTAGTTAGCAAAGAATGTTCTTGGCTATAGATATTGCTACTAAGATTTTAGATTTTAATGTAACTTCTGTTTCTGTTCCCCCTTAAAGGAGCAATATCGTTTCTGCTACGATGTTGCACTGGAGTACCTGGAATCCTCTTAGTCGGAAAGGATGTGATGAAGTTCACCAAATATATGAATCTCAATAAGCTGTTTTGACAACAGTTCTTGATCCTGTGAAGAAAGATTTTAGGGGAAGAGGGGGGTGGGAGGGATTTTAAATTTTAAATGCAAAGTATTTTTCTTATGAAGTTGTGTATCTTAATAAAAGAACTCAATCCGTTTCTATGCTTGTATACAGTATGAACATTTAGTGCCACATAAATACTATTTAATGAAAACCAGAGTCAGAAGAGATTTGCGCAGATTAGGACCTTCTCGTGTGTGTATATGCAGCCGTCTCTCGGATACAGTAGAGCGACCATCTGTTGCATGTATCAATATTTCCTATATGGTATTAATTTTTTTCTTTTGATACATTGTTAAAGTACAATAACAGTGCAGATTGATAGTAAGGTTCATTCTTTATACGTTTCAAGTGTTGCATATATATATTATATATAGTAAAAGAAAAACTGGCTTATTTTGTTTTAATGTGCAATGATGGCTGGATCACATAAAGATCTTTATAAAGAAACTTAAACATAAGCCAAAGACTCAAGTGTAAATATGTCTATATGGAGAAAGCACATGTATTTATTGTTTACTTGCATTCCTTTTTTGATGGCTGAAAAAAGAAGAATCATTTTTCTTGAAGAAAGCTTTTTTTGCTGAAATCAAGTGTAAACAATTTTTGTAGTTTATTTTTTGTATGTTTTAGTGTAAGTAGAAGACATACTTTTTATGCATAGACCAAGAAACATTGGTATAGTGGTTTTGTTGTGTACATGCTTGTGGTTCAAATTCATGTAAACAACTTGATTATAGAAGGTCTTTAAGTACAGGACCAAAATATAAACATTTTCCTGAAAATGTATAGTTTTTCACAGTTGCATTAGTTAAGTACTGATAAAAAATATGTAAGGAAGTGCACACTTTAAAATGGCCTTGCCTATGTCTTGCACAATATTGGAAGAAATTTTTAAGATCCATTAAAAATTGTACAGGAACCAATTGTTTTAAAAATATTGAAGCACAGATCGACAGAAGAACTGTGACACAAATAGATGGGTCTGCATATGCCCTTCAGGGTAAAAAAGTATTTGTTTAGGAAATTGTAAAATTAAGCAATGTTCAATTTGATGTTTACGAACATGTAAGCTTTGCTTCCAAGAAAGCAAAATTTGAATAAACCAATGCCAGATTCTGATTATAGTTGTGGTGTACAAAATATTACTTTGCTTTTACTTAGCTTGCATCCATTTCTTCACAAAGTTTCCTATATGTTACCAGCTAAAATCATTCCAGTCTCTTCTTGGTCATTTTTAGAACAGGCAGTAAAATGCTATGGTGTTTTTAAATATTCTGTAAAGTAAGAGTGAACTAAATTTTTATTTAACGATTTTTTTTTTTTCTATTTGATCCCCTCTCATTTACTGGCCTCTTTAAGGAGTCATTCTTGTCTGGAAGGCCAATATATTTGAACAAGCAAAATCTCAAAAGGAAATTGTATTATTTTTCATCCTGGTGCTTCAGGGAGTACGTCATAAGACTCCATGTCATCTGGATGTCCTAAATTTCTTCCTTCAGATGCATGGAATTATCCATTCAACACTATAAACAGCAGAGAAATGTTTAGAGAAACACTGCTTCTCAGATGTTTTTCAGTACCTCCATTTGTACTGCATAGCTCCACCTCTTTCAAATCTAAACCACTTTTTTGTTTTGTTTTGGGGTAGGGTTTTTTTGTTTGGTTGGGTTTTTTTTTGGAGGTTTTTTTTTTTGTTTTGTTTTGTTTTGGTTTGGTTTGGTTTTTTTTTGTTGGTTTTTTTTTTTTTTTTTGCCACCCACTGTTAATTCCTAGTTATGAACTGCAAGGTAAATAAGTAAGGTTTGAAATATTTACTGGGTCTGTCTTCTTAATACTCAAACTACCCTATTTTTTCACCTGCCATACTGGAAAGTGGAGTATAAGTTACATGTTTTGCAACATTCTGAGCTTTTCCTGTGAGGAAATGGCATTCAACTAACTTTGGCAGTCAAAGTGCTGGGTCTGTTACCTAGACCTGACTGTCTGGTCACCACATTTTGTGGAAGCAACATGCCTGATGCATCCTGCCTGTTAGATGTCTGTCTGGTCCTAAATGATTTTGACTGTGGAAAAATCTTTCTCTGTTGTCTGAGAGGATGTTGAGAAGACTAGTCTAGAAGTCTAGATTAATTTTGTGACAGAAGAGATGAGTAGCTCTTAGGGTTGTGGAAGGCAAAAGTCACATTCTGTACTGCACAGTATGATATTCATGGTTTGGGTGGAGTTTTTCTAATGGAGAGCTGCTGTGTTTGGGACATTGGGGTCCATCCCCATCAGAATTTCATGATCCTGGTTAAGACCTTTGAGTCCAGTTTCCCCTGGACATTAGGCATGACTGGTGCAAGTGCCAGTATCAATCCTGGCATTGCAGCATACTAAGCCTGCAAAAGAGTCTTCCTTGGAAGCATCCCCCTTGGCTAGAAAAGATTATAGCTGCCATTGGTCATTGGAGGAACTCTGTGTTCAAGCAGTCTGAGAGTCTCATAATTTCTGTAAGTGTTGCTGACTGTGGTAATCTAAAGGGCATTTGCAATAGCTCGTGATTGAAAAATTTCTGGGAAATTCTTCCTGGCAAGGTCAGGGAAAAGTATGAAGAGGGAATATGGTATGTGAGAAGCAGATGACAAATATCATTCTCCAGTAGTGGTATCTCTTGAGGGTGTCTTAGGCAAAAGATAATATTAGAATGTGATTTTTAGTATAAAATCAGAAGAGACACATTGTTTCATTGTGCAACTGTTTCCCTTGTCTCTCCCAGTGTAAGCAAATGCCAGCTTTGTTTTCTGAGGGTACCAGCTCTGTTACCCCAGATAAATGCTGCTCCAGTATCCTTTACTGACATCCATGCAAGATGGAAGAAAGGGAAATGAGGGGATTGAAACCTGACCCAGAGAGAAAACAAGTAGTTATCTCAAAAAGAGTGTGCTGTGGAAAAATAGAAGTATTCCTGACCTTGGACATTTGAAGAGGGGAATGTTTCACTCCCTGAGGTGGTGAAAAGCCACTGGCACCAGAATTACAATGTGCCAGCAGCTCCTAACCTGGAATGGTCCATAGGGTTCAAGACTCCTCAAAATCTTTCTGCTTTCTATCATCCTTCTGAAATACTAGCACAGAGTCTGTGCTAGTGACTAAAGCCTGCAGAGTGCATTGTCTCTACTTTTCTCAGCAGCACAAAGCAAAGGCTGGAGTCACACATGTGATAAATACAGAAAGCAAATGGGCATCAAGGCAGAGTACAAAGAAGCGCAAAGGCTACATCCATGGAGGTGCATGTGAGATGATTGAAATTTGAGGCTAATGAAGTTGAAACTGTTTTAATACACATAGTGAAAGTAACCAAAGGAATGTACAACTTCCCAAAAATATGGTTGCTACGTGCAAGAAGTTTTTCTTTGCTCTAAAACTGGAAGTGATGACCCCAGTGTCCTGCTCTGTGTTGTTGTTAGTGGAAGGAATTCTGTGAGTCACTTGGATGGCTTTGGTCTATTTTCTATAGGCCAGTAATCAAAGAGGTAATTGTTGAAATTATCTGAATTTTCCCAGAATAACCATATCTTAGAATCCAATATTGAAGAACCATAAAATGCATCGAACAACTTGGAAGTGATTAAAGCAGTGTCATTGAGATGGAATAGTTACTAAACCTCAGCACCTTGAGAGAGGTGCTTTTTTTTCTTTTCGCCTTCTGAATCTGCCTTCCCTGTTCATAGTGACCTAACTCCAGCAGAAGGAATTGTGAGGAGACTCAGATTTTGACCTTTATCTGGGTCCTGAGAGATCAGACCCCAGCTAGTTGATGAGATCCTAGTATTTACATTTCCTGCTTCCTGGGTAAATGATGCCATTGGGAAACAACTTGGAAAGAGGCTTTACCTTACTGGAAAACAGTCACTGGCATAGGAGTTTGAAGCCTGAAGCTTCGTATCTTCAGCATGTGCAAGCAGTTACTGGGATTTGTTTCATTTGGGAAGCTGCTCAGTTAATATATTTACTTAGTTTATGCTATGTCCTACATACTACATTAAGAAACAGAATATACCTTCAAGAAACATGAAAGCCAAAGCTACTTCAGGAGTGTGCTCTTTCAAACTAATTAACAATTTCCAAAATCAAAGGTCTAAAAAAAGCAGACTGGGGAAGCAATGGTAGGCAAATACTTTGTCATTGAACCTTGAGTGTGAATTGAAGTACAAGGAAGGGACAACCTGAGAAAAAACGTTGCAGAATCATTGCATGGCCAGGCCACCTGGACTGACAAATGACTGTATAAAGGGCCTCTTTTAAACTTCATTCTGCTGCAGTGTCAGAAGAAACCCTGAGATCTTGAAATAAATGTAAAAGCTGCTTTTATAGTTCTCTGCTCTGTACTGAAAAGAAAAGCAACTCATTTTCTGCTGTTCTTTCCTGTGTCACGTAGAGGTCTGAATTGAGTAAAGTGATCCTAATCTCACAAAAGAACCTTTGTAGTGATTTATTGCTAGTGGTCTTTGTTAAACAGTCAAAGATCTTGTAACCTCTGCAAATCCAGGATAGTCAAGGGTATCTGTGAATATTCACCTATGTCATTACTTTCTAGGGTTGAACAATCTGCTGGGATCAGATAGTGTGTACTAAGGATGAGACTTTCAGAATATGCAGAGGTTTAGTCCCATAAATTTTCTTTCAACTTTATGCAGAAAAACCTTTGGTTATTTTTTAACTGGGTGCTCTGTTTGAGCAAACACTGAGATACTGAGAATAGAGAAGTGTTTCTAAATTATTTTAGGTTTCCTGGATGTTTTTCTTTTAAGCCTGACTGAAAGGATGATGTGAGATTGTGGTGGTGGTTGACAAGCATAAATGTTATTTTGGCCCACGTTTCTCAGAAATTAATTCTTTCCCTGCTGTTGGGTTTAGAGTCCTAATTTATGCAGAGATTGACATGTATGATGACAGGCACAATAGGATGCTTACCTAATAATAATGTTTATTAGCTGTGTCTTGGCCAACAAAGAACAGATGTTTTTGTGCCTTGTTGAGATACAACAGCTTGATTTCAATAGTCTTTTGTAACGCCTTCTAGCTTCCATCTGGATCAGAAAATAGTCCCTTACTTCACAAATTACATCAAGATAAATTTGAAATCCACATATGCTCAGAGATTTGTTTCAAATCTCCTCTAAGTAAAAGAGAAAAAAGAGAAGTCTATGTTAAAAAAAAAAAAAAAACCAAAAACAAACAAACAAACAAACAAAAAAAAAAACCAAACAAAAAAAAAAAACAGCAAAAAATCTGTCTACTGGACATGGAAGCAACTGATCTTTCTTGCAAGCTTTGGAGCATCCAAAGCAGGTAATGCTCTTTGGTAATGAGCACGGAAATGGCATCTGGCAAAACACAGTACCTCCAAACTGTGATAATATCTCTGCATTTTCCTGCCAGGTGCAAACCAGTGTGAGCTCTTTCCATTTCTCAGTGCAAAACTTTTGTCTTTCTTTTGTGTATTTAATCTTCTAGAATAGTATCTGAAATGACACAGTATTTTGCAGTCCTGAAATGTTGAAGAAAGTGAATATCTTTTGGCATTCTGATAACAAACATGAAACCAAAGATTACAGTATCTTAGGGGTTTCTCTCTCAAGATAACCAGAGTGACTTGTTTTTTTGTAGTAGCCATAAAGTCAAACTGTAAGTTTCAGAAAAGTTTTGGAAGGCATTTATTTTGCTGAACTCCCAGCAGCTGAAATAATTGTTTGTGATCAAGGACATTGAACTACTTAATATTTTGTTAGTCTTTCTGACCCACTTGCTGTATTAATGAACAGGTACAACAAACAGCCCATCTGGACCCATGGTCTGAACTATCTTCCGCACAGAACCTGATGCTGTAGCCTTTTTCATCACTTTCAGGGTGAAGTTGTTATGAAACTCTTCCAGAGAGTTTCATAATAATCCAGATTAACATTGCAAAATTGCCTCTGTGAACTGAAAATGCTTGAAACCCCCTGCTCAAGGGGTGTATGCATTCATTTTAAAATAGGTTAAAAATCATAGGAAGCTGTGATGCTGCTGCTGCAACATTTTCTGTTGCACAAAATCTGTCATTGAAGCTTCGGTTGGTGCGGTTTAAACTGTATAAATAGGTTGCTGCTTGGTTTCATCTCCTGAAATGATCAAGGTTTCCAGCTTACCTTGCAGTTAGAAATACAGCAGCAATTCTCATAGGTCAGACTTCTTCAGGGGTGAGGATAAAATAGAATATAAAAGCACTAGGCACATTATAGGTTCTTCTAATATTTCTCCTCCAGCCTGATGAGGTGGTTCAGTTAGTGTGACAGTGAGCTGTAATTACAGCTGTGAGAAAATAACTGTGTGGTTTTGTCTGTGGCAAAGGCTTTTAAAACATTCTTTAAAGAAAACAGGGAAGAAGTGCAGGCTTTGTTTCTACTTCAATGTGCCTTCATTTCAGGCACTTTGTTTACTTCAAATAATAGCCTTGCTTTACACAGACCCCTTCTAAGATGATAGTCCTTTAAGCAGTCAGAATCACAGCCTGCAGCAGTCTCTGTCCCTAAATACAAGTAAGCTGTTAGTATGTGGATCAAAGGTAGCAAGGACAGGTATGATGAGTCCTATGGAATATTCAGGGGGTGACTATGATGGACAGGAGCCTAAGGAATAGGCCTTTAGCTTTTGCACTGGGGGATTTATAAACTTTGTGCAAGAGACAGAGAATAAAATAGTCAGTGAACTGACTGGGATCAGCACAAAGATAGGAAACTTGTTCACCCGTTATTTGGCAACAGCATAGAAAACACTGCCTTTGGATGTAAGAATAGGCAGGATGGAAAGTATAAAAATCTAGACAAGATTGGAACGTCCCAAAAAGCATGCAATTATGAAATATAGGGAATTTCACTGACTGCTTCAGTCAGTGAAAAAGTTTCAAATATTGAGTAAATGTCAAATTTGTGGTCAAGGAAGGTTGAACAATTGATTTAGGCCACTGAGGATAAAAGATGCTGAGCAAGGGACAGTGCCGAGGAGAAAGAAATGGGAAATTTAAGTGAGCAGTTCCTTCAATAAAGGACATTTCTGCAGAGGTATTGTGAAATACTGAAAAAAAAATAATGCCACTAAACCAGGTTTAGCACAGGCAAGAAACTTGAGGATCTGGTCACATGCCTCATTTGATGACCTATGAACTCCAGTATGTTTCTGGAGTCATTCTGCCTTGAAGGCCACAAAGTGCAATTTTTGTGATACCATATTGGTTGATGCCGATCAAGAAAAGGGGAACAGTGCTGCAACATTGAACATGGCCATTCATCGTGGTTCTGAGGACAAGCAAAAAATGAGAAGTAAAGCAAATGTGACAGGAAGTTATAGCTAAGGTGAGATTTCACAGGGGTGGTCTCAGCTCCTACCTCACGGCTAGGTGACAGCCAAATGCTACACTGCAGGCTTCTTTTTGATGCTTGTTTTTTAGCATAATTATATATCTATAAATCTATAAATCATCTTTCTCTCTCTCTCTCTCTCTCTATATATATATATATAAAATTTTCATTTCTTAGAAGAAGAAAATTTTTACTGAGACAAGCAATATCAGAGGTCAGGGTTGAGAGGGGAGACCATTTTTTGGGAGAACACTCTGAGAGGCAGGTGCTTTACTGTGTCCTCCAAGGAGCCACAGTAAAGGAAGACTTCAGAGAGTGAGAAGATGTCTGAGTGTCCTGAAAACAGAAGCCAACTTGATAAATTAACAGCTTCAGAATCCTACATGATTTGACATTTGGGAAAAATCACAAAAATTGGATTGGAGACGGGTACATGCCCTGCAAGTTGGTCTGAGTTTACAGTCTAGCATGGCAAAATAAACATTGAATTATCAGCTAATCCTGGGAAAAACAGAGACTAGAACGTGATAATTAATTTGTTGATATACACACACAAGTCTGCATTTTCCTTGCCTTCACTTTTAAGACTTTGAGTAACACACCTGTGTGGTTGTGCAAAGACTCCTCACAGTACCATGATGTCCTGATCTTACCCATTACTTTGAGTTTGCCAGGAGGTGCCTATTCTGAACTTGTCACAGGCACACAAATGTTTAAGGAAGACAGATACTCATCTCTTTTCACACCTGTGTGCTTTTCAGGCTAGATTTCAGACTAGATTTTATACTCTTACCTGATCATTTTTCCTCTTCTTCCACTGGCCTTTGTAAATTGACTGGGATCCAGAAACAGGACATTGTAAATGTTGCTCGATTTTGATGATTTGGTTTGGTTTCTTTTAATTCTTGTCGCTGACTTTTTTTTTACTCAGCACAGACTGAAGCAAACCAAGCATGCATGGAACATGGTATTATCTCTGTAACACATTTCAACTTTTCAGCAAAAACAATTTCAACAGGTAGTTCCAAATTTACGCTAAATAGCTGAACCAACACCTCCCACCTTCATCTGAGGTCAGCTGGCACCTCTGAAATCAAGCCTCTTGCTGGTTGTCATTCCAAATCTGCTGAGTGTTTTAAGCAGGATGAAGTGACAATTCCAAAATTAAACAACTGCAACTGATCTTTTGTTCCTTACAGTTCTTCTCTGGGGTGGGGAGGAGGTGAAAAAGCCTGCTCCCTTCCAATTCTCTAAAGGTGTCTCCAAGTCTTTAAAGGTCAGTGGGCTTTAAAACAACATGAAACAAAGCAGGAAGAACTTTGTTAAGTGATATATTTTGGTGTGTTTAATTTAAAAAAGACTCACCCATCAATGTATGGGGGCGGGTTGGTTAACTCCGCAGAAAATCCAATGTCTTAAGGGAAAGGAAACAGGAATGTCTGGATGCACGTACTCCAGCATGTATGTGCAACTGAGTTTCTGTCATGGCAGTTCCTGAAATGTGCTACTGTGAAGTGATTTTAAAGGAAACTTTAAAATTAACTAGTCAAAGGGGTATGGCAAAAATAACTTTCCCACACTCACCTTCCAATAACAGTATTGTTGCTGGTGTCCACAGGGATGCTGGGACATGTGCTCCTGTCTCTTTGCCATGGGGCTGGCTTAGAACACACAGTCTGGGGACAGAAATTAACATTTTATGTATTCAAATTTATTTTATTATTCAGAAATACAATGTTCTGGGAAAACCATAACTGCCCAGAACGGGGTGATGCACCCCAAACATCTTTTGAGCTGTTTGCTCTTTTTGCTCCTGTCCAAGCCAGGAGAGAGGATGGCCCTAGGGAGTAGCTCATGATAAGTGCCTATCATAGTGCAGGCTTGGATGGGCAAGGGACTCTGGTTACCTGCTAGCTTTAGGAAGCATCCTGAGCTGTGTATTAAAACTGAAATGAGCAAATTTTTTTTAGCATTATTTTTCTCGAGCTTAGGGCTGGCTTGTTTTGGGTTTTGTTATTGTTTTTTGGTTTGGTTTGGTGTTTTTTTTTTTTTTTTTTTTTTTTTTTTTTTTTTTTTTTTTTTTTTTTTTTTTTTTTTTTTTTTTTTTTTTTTTTTTTTTTTTTTTTTTTTTTTTTTTTTTTTGTTTTTTTTTTTTTTTTGTTTTTGTTTTTGTTTGTTTGTTTGTTTTTTGTGTTTGGTTTTTCTTTGTTTGTTTGTTTTGTTTTTTTGCTGTTACTCTGCTTACTTTGATTTCATGTTATTCTCTCTTCTAGGAAGAGTTTAAGTTTTTGGATTGGATGTTTTTTTACCCTTTTTTAAGTATCTTCTTTCATATGATATATTAAATCTTCCTTGGCAAGCTCATCTTCAGCCATATTGCATAGGTGGGTTTTGTAGGTGAGCAGAGAGCAGAATTCAGAAAAAGAAATTAACAAAATACATTGTTTGTAAAATGGACTTTAGCTGGATGACGTTGTAGATTTTATCCTCTAGCCTTGGCAAGCCTGACATAATTCTGCAAGAACACTTACAGATACTTTGCTCAGAGATATGTAGAGGGAGATGCAGACTTTAATTTTTCAAAATGTACCTCTCTATTCATGCTGGCTGTGTGTTAAATCTCACATCATACTCAGCATCAAAAGGTCCAGGATACTGTAGTGCTCCACAGGCTCTCATCATCCCCTGGCTCAGGAGTCTCTGGCAGAGCAGAGAAGGGAAGAAAGCAGGACACAAGAAGGGTTCAACTGCTGCTCTGTGTGCTTCATCCAGGAGAACATGTGCTGGGAACACATTGAAGGAGATGCCCAGGGGTCAGAAATGCTCTTGGATGTCAAATAAATGTACATGCAACAAACTGAAATCAAGATGAAAGGCTGGCAGAAGGACTTATACTCCAAAATGGGAGCCCCAGGATGTTTCCTTACAGACTGTTTGCAATCTTAGATAATTTACATGAAGTTTGTGGAGAAGGGCAAGGTGAAAGGGCCTTGGCTGCGTCACAACATATGTTTCATACTGCAAAACAAAGCTGCCCACAAGAAGAAATGAATGCAATGTATACTACCCAATAAGTTATCATTTTAGATGAGTAATGAGATTTATTTAGGTTGGTGAACCTTCACATGAAGAAACTTCTGGACTGAGTGTTTTAATAAGATAGGGCTAAAATACACACACACACAAAAGTTAAAATAAATGCTACCTATGGGTTCTTCAAGAAAAAAAAGGCTTTTTTTAGTTTTTTTTTTAAAGAACCCCTGTGCTCTTTTCTCCTCCCCAGGCAGGGAAGACAGACTTATTGACCAATTTGATAAGGGAACACATTTGTATTGCAGCAGTTTTCCCAAACGAGCCTCTCATGGAGGCTTAGCTTCTCACTGTGTGTGTGACATGCTCGTCACAGGCTCCCACAAGAATGATGACTCTGTAGGACTGCAAAAGATGTTGGCCAACAGCCATCCCTTGGGTGAGGTAGAGGATGGAAATTGTGCCACCGCTGAGGCTATTAGAGGGGTTTTGGTGACAACTCTATTTGTGTTAATTATACCAGGAAGGGCAGAAAAAACAGCATTCTGCTCTTGGAGAGGGAGAAACAGGACTGGAAGAGAAAAAGAAAGGGATGCTTATGTTTGCTTGTTATAAAGTAAATATACATTGCTTGTAGTGCTCTCAGACTTTTTTTATGACCAAATGTACTGGATTCTGCATTAATTTAAAAATTAATCTCGTTTTAATGATACTGAGACCCTCCCCCAAAACCAAAAAAATCTTTATGGCTGATAAGTAAACAAAAAATATATGACACAAACATGAAATAAAGAGCTTGTATCTGTGCTTGTGATGAAATGAAAACAAACCTCATCTCAGCTGGACCAAATACATCCTTCAGTCCACCATCCCTAGGGATAAGGAGTCATGAGGGCAGACTGAGAACTCCCTGGACACTCTCTTCTCCCACAGGCTGAAACTCTGGCAGGTGCCAGCCCAAGAGTCTGGCTGCCTCTTCAAATAAAAGGAACCTTTAAATTCTTTATGTCAGATCTTAGTTTTCCTACAGCCTTCTTAAACTTTTCCATTTGCCTGTGTATTTAATTTAAAGGAAAAATCAACACATTTACAAAACAAAACAAACTGAAAAGAAAACTCAAAAAAGCCTCCAAGAAAGAAGTCCACCAATCCCTCATATCTTTATACTGCTTAAGAAAGGTAAAGACACCAGGAACAAGAGCATAGTTGCAGAACACTGAGGCAGCAAATACATCTGAGTTTTCATATGGTAAATTATAATGACAACCAAAATGTCTTGCAGCAGGGTAATATCTGTGCCTTGGAAAAGGTAGGAAATTATAATCAATTTCACTGATATGTTGGCAAGTGTTAACTGCATTTCATATGAAGTCTTTATTCTTTAATGAAACACATTTTTCCTGCAGAAACAATTTGCTTTTAGATTCAACTTCATACACAGAATAGTAGTAATTACATTTAAGTTTGTTCTTCAGCTTTCTAAAGCTGTTTTCAAAATTGGGTGAATAAAATTGTGTGCTTGCTGTGGAACTTTTAGAAAGGCTCCCACTAA
>WBNO01018380.1:0-17621 GCA_013400575.1 Peucedramus taeniatus
TCAAACTCAAATTCACCTAAGGGAAGAGAACCTATCAAATACATATACTGATTTCTCTTTCATTTGCTTGCCATTGAAAAATTTCAAAATCCCATTAGGGCATTACAACAGAAAGATTTACAGGTCTAGAGAAAAGTTTTATACGTGGCACATAGTCATTTGAGACTAAATCCTACGCTTTTTACAATAACATAGGCAACAACATCTGTTGTATTTGTCAAGAGGACTCTCACATGAAAATTTCTTTCTCAGCATACCCTATGTACCTGCACACATCTGCATTTTTCCACCATTGATCAAAGATGAAACAACTTTAAAGGATTTCTGCAGTATGACAAGAATAGTAGAGCCCATAGCCTTACATATACCTTCTTCCTATACACTACAGTAAGAACAGTTACACTTTTAATTTTTTTTTCTGTTTCCTCTGTTTCTAGGGAAGCATGTTTTAGCAACATCTCCTATCTTGGTCTTCTAATACACCCTCTTAGGAAGAAAGTTTTAACCTTTTTTTTTAATATCTTTTGTTTTTCCTAAGGAATGTTGGCGTTTGTGGGTTTTTTTTGAGATCAAAAAGATGATTCCAAATTCCTACTGGTTTCTACTACCTCCCTTTCTCTTCTCTGTCACTTCTTCACTTCTTCCTCAAGCCACACTACATAATTCTCAACTGTATGTGAGATGTGGCTGAGTGGTCCAACTCAAAAAATGACCAAGCTATTCTCCTGTCAGGCTTTATAACACCTAATGTTTTAGTTATGGAGAACAAGATATTTCAGAACTGAAGGAAACAAGAAGCATATGAAGGAGACAAAAGAGAGAAATATACCTTCAGACAAGTCTCCCTCCCAAATTAAGTTTGCTTACTTATTAAAACAAAGAGAGAAAACTACTTAGAGTATTCTTAAACATAAACACTTCCTAAAAAGGTAGCAACCCCAGCCTTCTCTTTCAAAAATAGGACTGAAAGTCTTTGAAAGGCTCCTCAGGTTTTCAGAACAACCTTGTCTTTGTTCCGAGCATGCATGAGGCCTTAGCACAAAAAGCTGTGCTTTGTGCCTAACAAGTCCTACCAGAGTTTTCCCCTTTTTACAGGCCTTTTAGAAAACAGCACATGATGATCTTTCATCCACCCAGTAGCCTAGCTGCTGGAACATTCAACTGGCTTGCAGGAAACCTAGGCTGCTCTGTAAAGAAGATGACTGAATGACTTGTTGCTCACAGGAGTGCTCTAAATGCAGGCTGTAACCCGCAGCTCTCCTCACAAAGCTGTTATACTCTGCATGGAAAGAATTTAAGACTCATTAGGGCAGACAATGACAGTACAAACAGTGTAATGACACTGAACAACCTGATGCTCAAGGCACTCACTTGGGGAGAAGGGATGCCTCCATTCTACCCCATCTCAAAATTAAATATTCATTTTATTGAATCTCCATGCATCAAATACCTCAAAACAACTAGTGGTTAAGACACATTCCTCTGAAATTGGAGATGTGAGCTTTAAACCACTAGAAAGGCAACCTACCTAATCTTCTACATGCCCAGTGAGTGTTCTGACCACTGTGCTACCAAACACAGGGACAGAAGGAACTATATCTTACAGATGAGAAACACAGTTTAGGAACCCTGACTCATTCATTGGTAATTTTTCATTACATTCTTCAAAAATATATATATCTGTTATTTACAGTTCCCTGTTGTCAAAGGCAAGATATTCCTCTATTTTTCCATCCTCATCATAAATTTCTTCTTCCAAGAAGGAATACATGGCTGGGTCTGAAGCAGAAATCCTAGTGGAACTTGAATCCAGAGATGTATGTATTGGAGATACTGTTGGGATCAGTTTAGAGCCTGAGATGCAGAGACTGAAAAAAATATCAAGAAAATGGGAATTAAACATTCAAAGAAAGGAGAAACTGCATATCTAGTCATACTGATATGTTTTAGTAATACAAAAGTAATATTTGTATGTGTTTCTGAAGAGGGAAGACCAAAACGAAAACTTTAAAAAATTAACATACTCTTCTGTATGACCAGTACATTCAAGGAGGCCAGGCACACATTTAGTATCTACATGGGCATCATTTCTGCTCTGAATATGCTGAAAGCCTTCATCCTTTGGTACTAGGAGCTGCTTTCCTAGAACCCTGAATAAAATGGAGAGAAAAAGCAGTGTCATAGATTGAAACTTTAGCCATATGCAAATATCCAGAATACAAACACCTGCAAACAGCAGGCAATGCAAAAGCACAACTTCATCTGCTTTGAGGGGCCAGAGCCTTGTGTACTACCTTAATATTGCCTAGTACTGAAGTCATTAAAGTTAAGCTAATTTACACAAGATGAGATTGTAGTTTACAAATTTTAAGAGCAAACAGAAAAACTTGTTAGATTGTTCTAAAGGCAGACAAAAGTAAACACACTTCCTTTCTTATGAAAAAACACTGTAAGATACATTTTAAAATGGATGCAGAAGACAAATACCATCTACTGTGACTACACTTATCCAACTCCAGTATCCACTAATGTGAGTAAAAGTGCTAATCAAAAATGTTTACATGGAAAGTTGTCTACAGTTAAAGTTCAGAAAATGTGCTAACTCCAAAATGCATAATGTAGACATGATAAGAGAAGAGGTGAAAGCAACTCTAATAAATATACACTAATTTTTTTAAGAAAATAATTTCTGAACAACTTTGCTGCAATCATTTTATTAAACAAAATAAAGGGCACCAGTTGCTAAAGCACCACTGCCCAGATTTACTGAGCAGCTATGGCACAGCTCAGTCCCAGAGATACAGATCTGAATGCGCAAGTGTTGCTGATGCCCAAACCATAAGAGGATATCTCAAAAATTCAAATTAGAATGCTAACTGATTAAAACTACTGCTAGCAAGAATTTCCTTACCTTATATGAGGAAATTGTTCAACCCAATCTGCACATTCTGCCTGCAGGTTCTCTGTTTGGGAGGTCACTTTTCCTTCAAACAGCATTTCATCAATCTCCCAAAATAACTGATGCACTCTCTGTGTGTTGGCTTTATCAAATTCCTATATATCATAAAGTTAATAGTTGTTAGCAAATATGCATGTATACTAAAATTTCCAAGACATCTAAAGAACAGAACAACATGAATCAACTTGGCTGAGAGTGTCAGAATCCATATTCAGACTATAGCTGCCCTGAACAAGTTGATTAAGTTGATTTACAGAAAGGAACTACAAAACTGTATGTCTTTGACATTAGCAAATACCATACAGCTGCCTAGAATTAGCCCATATTAAAAAACAAACAAACAAACAAAAAAACTACCATTATAAGTTGTTTGGACTCCCATCTTGTTCCCTGTGCCTTTGTGAAGCACACACTCTGCACCTCTGGCACCCAGGGCACCCTGCTCTTTCAGGAAATGCTCTTCTTCTTCCTTTCTATCTACAGCAGCTAAGAGGCAAAGAGGGAGCACCTTATGCCTGTGTGACCTAGTCTAGGGCTTAGGAAACAGCTGTTCGTGCAAAAAATGCCCTTCCATACTTCTTCACTGAACTTACAACTCAGTGCAACTAGAAACTAGGTTAACTGATTTTATCCAGCAATGTAGAGACAAGCACTTGGCTCAGGGTTCCTCAGCTGGGCACTGTTTTTAATGACATTTGCCACTGACATTAGATACTTTGATACACTAAAAAAAACTGGTAAAACTCAAGGGATCACGCTGAAAAGGAATGAGAAAATAACTCATACAGGTTACTGTAATATCCAGTCAGGCTTTCTCCTGAAGGGCTGGCAGCGACAGATGGGGTCAGTACCCTAAAAGTTAGGGCATTATGCAAAAAGAATGGCAGAACTACCACTAACAGCCACAGAAGGCTTTCTGAAATGAAAGTGGCAGCAACTGCAATGCTTTTGGATTTATTTAACACTTCCAGCCTGCACCAGGTATGCCTCAGAGTTCAGCCTTTGTAACAGTATGACCTCTCTCTGCATCATCTATAAAAAATAACTGAGTTCATGTAAGAGCTAAATATTTACCAAGACTGGGAAATTGATATGCATGTTCAGGAATGTACTTCATAACTAAAAACACTGAGAACAGTTCAATTTAAACATTGCCTGCACTATATGGTGTTTGAAAAGACATGTTTTATCATTCGCTTGGACTCAGAAACGTAATCCTACCTTCTTCAGTAAAACAGCTTTGTTTTCCCCAAATTTCATAATTTATCATTTTATTCCATTTTCCTTTGTTACACACTAGCTGCACCAATACCAACTTACAACCAAAACTATTTTTTAAATATTCAATTAATGCACTTATTCATTAGGCTATTATGGATGAAGTGCTGCATGTCCAACATCAGTAAAAAACTAATATTTTCTACAATATTTAGAGAAAGGGTACTGTAAAAGTTTCTGTGACATACATCATCCCTCCAGGAGTAAATGGAACTTCTTTCAGTAGACAAACTAGTAGTATAGCTGTTTATTCCAGACCAAGAATTATTCAATTCCGTGGGTGTGGTGCAACCACTAGGTGAAAGTGATGAAAGTGTCTCACTGAAAAGAAGACAAATTAAAATGAAGAACAAAATTATTTTCTGTATAAACATATTTTAAATAAAGCAACTAATCAAGTAAATGGTGCAAATGGATATTTTAAAGTAGAGTGAATACATGCTCCTATTAGTGCAATTTACTGTCTTAATAGCAATTCCTTCTACACTATTAAGTTTTTGCATGTATGTACACCATTGCAACTGTATGGCTCTCTAAAATATGCATATGTATGTGTGTATGGATTTGAATATCATTATATGCATGTATCTATATTTCCAGCTCAAACAATTATTTCGGTTTGTCCACATTAGCTATTGATCACATGAAAAATAGATGAATGATAACATATGCTTTCCTTAACTCTTTCATATTAGAAGATATCACAACAAAACTTTTGCAACACTAAGCACAAGATCACTACAAATGTTTCAAATAGCATTAAGTTACATGACTCTATCCAGTGTTTTTCATGTTGCTAAATCTGGTCCACTGTAAAATTTGAGCCACAGCAACTCAAGCCCCCAGAGTTCTAGCTGGTCCCTGCCAGCTACCACCCACCCCAGAATGCAGGAAAAGCAGTGGTAATTTGATGTGCAGGCCAGGAAAATCCTTACCAGTGTCATCTGGAATGAAATTTCTTGAAAGTTAACTAACCTGTAACATTGGCGTGCATGATTTCAATTTAATTATGAAGTCTGATTTCCCTTTCAAACCTAATCATTGCCCTCTACTACAGTCTTAAAATACTTAAATCCATATCACAAACCAGGAATAAAGTTGAAACCCTTTAAACTGCAAGTTAGGTCAATTTGTATCCTGCATTATATTGTGTAACAGTTATTATGCATGAGAATGACTGGAAGAATGATTAGTGAAAATTAATTCCACTCTGGAAATATCTAAGTCAAAAGTGAGTTAATTAAGTATTATTTCAGAAGTACATGTATACCAGGTATAATTGTCAATCGCTTCTTGCACATTTCTTGCAAAAATTGATGGAAGAGATACTCCACTTTTTCCAGAGAGACAACGATTTGGGGAACCCCTGGACAGTCCCTTCCTATAAACACAGAAACATAACATTCCATAATTTTAAATAAAGTTTATTCACATCTCCACTGGAAGGGGGGGTGAGGAGGGCAGGGGAAAGGAGAAGAGGAGGAAGACAACTACTCTGTTGAATTTTTCAATTTTCCAATCCTATCCATCGACAAACATTTGCTTGAAACAAACTACCTTGTTTTAAAATAGCTTTTATTTGCCTTACTTTAAAAGGTAAGTAAGGCAAATAAAAGCTATGTTTAAAAAAATGCACTTTTACTTTGAGACTTGCTTTATTCCACTGGCACCCTCCTTGGATTTTACACTTCAAACTTTGCAAGAACCACACACAAATGAAGCAGCACCTCACTATTGCAACAACAGAGCAAAGGCACAAACCAGTAACTGCCCATACAGCAGTTTAATGAAGGAATATTTTTTCCTTTGGGAGGGTGGAGCTTTTTGCTGGGGTTTTTTTGTTTGTTTTTTAGATGGAAACAGTTTATAATTACAAAACTGTTCATAATTACATATTACATTTGACACATGAAGTTGGGTCATTAATATGCTAAACCCACCTCTTCAGAGCATACACAGATGTGTGAAAGTGTTCCTTGGAAACACTTACAAGAACTGATTGCTTCACCTATCTTCATGCCATAAAAGCCTCACAGCAGAATGATTGCATTGAAGTACATTCATAAATGAGTAACTACAAGAAAACAGCTCACAGTTCCAAGAATCTTCTTCATTTCTTTAGACGAGAACCGTAGATTGGCCCTGCAGTAGTTAGGATTGCTCTGTCTTCTTTCTATCCTTTCTGATATTTATCTTTCCATTACACATATTACAAAGATACATATGTCAAAATCTAACTCCCCACTCAAACAGACCACATCACACATCCTACTGCTATGTCATGGTTAAGAAAACAGCAAAACCTACTGCAAGTTTGAACTTCTCATCAGGGAAGACCTTACATTTAAAATTCTTGGAGGCTGGTAAAACAGCAGTGGAAAGCATTTCCATGTGTTTGTACTTCACATCCTATCTCTTCCCCATGCCTGCCTCTGCTTTTGGCCAGTAAACACCAGGAGGCTCTATGAATATTCATAAAGTCCAGTCCCATGACTTGAGTCTCATTTTGTCCTAACACCAAGATCTATCTCCCAGGAAGTAACAGTGAGCTCACAGTCCATCTTCCACATGGAATGCTGTTTCCTTCTGCTCCTGTACAACCCTCTCTATCTAATATTTGCTATGTTATTGCTCAGGCAGCTTTATAAGGTCTTTCAATTTATTTTTTTTTTCATAGCTGACCCTTGTTCTTAGTATTTTTCCACAACTTAATACCATCACCAAGGTTTAACACTTCACTGCACTTTACCTACTCAAACTGCCCAGGTCAGATTCCCATGAAACACCACTGGAGGAGGAAACCATTTACTGTTACCTTCTGCTTACTAATATCCAAGCTAAACCTCCCCTGGCACAACTTCAGGCTATGTCCTCTTGTCTTGATGTGAGGTGGAGCAAATTAGCGTTTCTGCCACATTTTTCCACTGCATGTCGTTGTACTACGTCTCCTGACTCCTTGGATCAAATGCCGGGAAATGTGCGGGGAAATTAATGCAATAAAATAAAACGATAGGAAAAACCCCTCCCAGCACATCTATAGCATCACTTCCCCTGCGCTGGCAAGCGAACACCAGAAGCTGAAGCAGCTCCCGGCTGCTCACCCAAAGCTCCGCAGCGACGGGCATTACATGGGGACAAGACCGCGGCAGCGCGGACACCGCCCCGCCACGGGCCGCAGCCCCCGGCCCCGCCGCCACACTCACCCCGGGACGAGCGGCCCCCGGNACGGCCCGCACCGCCCGCGGGCTCCCCGCGCCACGCCCCGCGGCAAGGCCTCGCACCCCTCCGGGCCTGCCCACGGAAAGCTAAAGCCTCAGCCTGGGCGGGAGCGGTGCAATCTCCCCATCTCTCCCCTCGCAACACGCAGCCAAACAACGCCGAGCTTGGTCTTTCTGACCAGAGGACGTTTACCTCGCCTTCGTAAATGAACAAATGTTATGCGATGCTGGCCAACTACATAAAGATTTTCACTTGTTAATTGAGTTCTCCTCCGAACTACCCCTGTGCACGTCACCGATCTTCTTTAGCACGGGTGCCAGGGCAGAGCAGAGACTGTCAGCTGCAGATTTCATCTCTAGCTCCAAGACATAAAAACTCTAGCGTCTACATATTTTGCAGAAAGCGTCTCTTAAACAAAGAAGCAGATCTGCTCTTAAGCAAGAAGAAAATACAAGAGAAGATAAAATAAAAAGAAAGGCAACATTAAGTGTGCTAAAAATTAAGACTGAAAAAGCAAGGCAAATGAAGTCTCACCTTACAGGAAAACAAACAGCAGCATTTAAATGACATTTAAAGTTTCATAACCAAACAAAATGTTACTCACTAAGAAAGGCGTATAGAAAATGCTTAGCATTTGTTCTCTGATGATAATTTATTTTTTTTTACCCTGATTGGTAAGAAAAGTTCTGCATTCTTCAAAGCCCCATTCTTCCGTGTCAGTAAATCATTAAGAAACTCCTTGTGTAATAACAACTTCCCTTGTTCTTAGCAATCATTCTTCTATAGGAGCAGGCTTGTCCAACACCTCGGACAGATGCACACACATGAAAACAGAGTCCTTTTTCAAGAAAACTTATCCAAGCAGATGAAATCTAGAATAGCAAATTATGTCCTGGTAAAGAAAAAATGCAATTTTAACCTTCCACCTTCTCCTACATTTCCACAGTGTAGAGACTAAGAGCAAGAGTTAAATCTTCTGGAATTTGGAAGGCTTTTTTGTCATTGCAGCAACATGATTCAGCCATTGGTCACCCCCACACCTTATCACAAAACCCCACAATATTATTTGCATTTCTCTAAACCAAGCCCTTCCTTTCTAACCAACACAATTACAATTATATAGATAAATAATTATGAAGGAGGATATTATTAGTACTAATACTACTTCCATCACTCTAATTTGGAACTGGAGAGAACTAACAAAGGACATGTCAAAAGGCATTCAACCAGAGGAGTTTAGAAAAGTCAATTAACGGAGAAAAATGCTAACTTTATTATCTGTCACACATGCTATGAGACCTCTTTAAGAGATTATTCAAAGTCTGTTTTGTAGCCACAGCCCCAATAGAAAATATTCATTATGCATTTCTCCCTTGCCAATAATGTATAATATCCTAATTAAGCCGCTGCCTTGTTGTCTGAAATAATTAATTTTCTTAGATTTCACATCTTTACATGTTCTGTACTATTTTGGAAGCATGATTTGTAACAAATATAAACATACTAACCACATCATGCTCTCATATCAAGACATCTTTTAACCTACCATTTACAGCTGGGGCAGTTAAACCTGGAGAAAAAGAAGGCTCAGGGGGAACCTTATCACTCTCTACAACTACCTGAAAGGATTTTGTAGCCAGGTAGGAGTTGTTCTCTCCTCCCAAGCAGCAAGTGGCAGGATGAGCAGAAATAGCCTCAAGTTGTGCCAGAGGAGGTTTAGATTGGATATTAGAAAAACATTCTTCACTGACAGGGTGGCCAAGCACTGCAATAGGCTGCCCAGGAAAGAGGTGGGACCACCAGCCCTGGAAGTGTATGCGTGGCACTTGGGGACACGGTTTATTGGTGAACACGTCAGTGCTGGGTTAATGCTTGGACTTAATGATTTAGAGGTCTTTTCCAACCTTAATGATTCTCTTTATTCATTTCACTCATATTCTCATTTTCTGCTTCTTTGTCTATCCCACACTTCATTTGTAAAACCAAGAGACTATTATTTGTATGCCAGATTTTTATAAAACTTTGATGTGAGAGTATTAAAAAAATTAAACTATAAGCTCTCTCTAGCATAAATGTGGAAATACATTTGTGGGAAAAAACAGATTTTGAAATCACGTCAATCTTTCTTACACTGGTCTGCGACAATTACCATGGAATTCTATTTCTTATTCTTCTTTGAAGTGATATAGCAAACAGAAGCCGTAACTCCACAAATCCGGCCTGCTCAAATATTCCTCTGTAAAAGGTCACTGTCAACACAGTACCCACCTGCCAGGGGCTTTTTCTTGGAAGTGAATAGACATTCCTGGTCAGTATCTCGTTCACTGAGCAGAATGTACAAACTTTGTTGCAAACAACACTGAAAAACCGTCACTGCACAAAATGGTCCTTCCACACACTCACCAGCTAATGCTGCTCCATCTTTGGAGCAAGCAAGAAACAGACATGACATGACTACTTTCCACATTGATAATGTACAACAGTCCAGGCATCCATCACAGTATTGCAGTTGAATATTCATACCACAGAAAATACTAAATTCATAAGAAATACACACACACTTTTCCTTCTAGGTCAGGTAGTTGTCTGTCCAACTTGGTTGCAGTCAGCCCTGGTAAGCTCTCCCTCTATTGCTTGACAAAACACATCTTTTTCAAGATTGAGAGGATCTTTAGGAAAAGCACTTTCTTGTAACAACTTCAGTGACCACAAGCTGCCAAGTGTAACAGACAGTATTGAATGTCATCGGCAGACCCCAGAGGAGGTCGTACTATCTGAAGACTGCTGTAACAACTGTGCCAGGGCTGAGCATTCTTACACTTGGCTAATACAGCAGCACCAAATTCTTCCTTCAGCAGTCTGGACCTTTCATGACACATATCTAGTGATTTTACATCTCATAAAAGCAGTCAGTTTGGCTCAGCATTTAATCACTTATTGCAGCAATACAAAGAAAATCCAGGTAGATCACAACACCACCTGTCCCAGCTTACAACCCTTATGCCTCAGCTTTCTCAAAATCAGGCTCATTGTGGCATATCTTGGAAAAGCATCCCTGGAATAGTTTAGCCGATGTAACTCCAGTAGGTGCACATAAATGAAATTATATTATTATATATAATATATATGAAATTATGAGAAATTATGAGAATTTAATAGAATTTAATTATGAGAATTTATTATGAGAATTAAATTATGAGAATTTATTATGAGAATTAAATTATGAGAATTTAATAGAATTTAATAGAATTATGAGAAATTTAATAGAACACTCATCTAGCCTTCTGCATAAAATTATTTTAAGGCAGCTATAATGTGTTTGGCTTGTTTGTTTAGAAATGACATGGCTTATTAAGGAGAAGGAAAAAAGAAAACCTGTCTTGAAAGGTGATAGAGTAAATGTTGACCTTCTTAGCTTCTAGCAACACATCTTTATCATTACTGTTACTGAACATGCCAAAGGTTTGACAGCTAGCAAAAATACTCTCCAAAAATTATAGCACTTCTCCATTTGAGAGTGTCACTCTGGGCTTGGAGGTAATTTTCATTTTGTTCTCATCTTTATAAATGAGCACTGTCACAAGGGTTTCAGTATTTTCAGACATATGGTTGTTGGTCAATGAATGAAGTACTGACTATATCTGAAGCGTGAAAATACAGGTCTTTATCAGAGTTTTTCCACTGATAGTGTTTAATCATACCACCTGATTGGCCCTTTCCTCTTACAAAAATGTCACTTACTGTCTTTGAAGGTATCTATGGGTTACTGATGCTTTGATGATCAAACTAGCTTGGGAGCATTCATACAGTTGAACTCTTGGTGAGTTTTTCAGGTTACTGTCTTTTTGATCTGACCAAATTACCGTAATTTGCCACAAGGCCAATTTTCTTCATGTGTTGCTAAAATTCTATTTGTAAATAAACATCATATCCTCTCTTGGTTCAAAAAGTAGGTGGCATTGGAATGAAAGCATGAAGGTTTCTCTGTGCTTGCCTGCACCAACATCTACAGTTTGTCAGTCCTCTGTGGCTGCCTCCTGCACAGAATGCTCACTAGGTGCACAAAAAATCACCTCTTCTACCCAAGACCTGCTTTCTCTTAGGGTCAAGGTTTTCACCTGTTATTTCATCTGGAGTGAAGAAAAACAATAAAGAAGTAAATGTAATTCTTTTCTTAAATCACTGACAACACTAAAAGCAGACCATCATTTTTAATATAATCTCAATCTATGTGCATACAACACAGCATCTCAGGTGGCTATTTGTAGTACATACACTTAAGTGCAATGCCTCCTATTAGACATTTTCATATTGAATCCTGAAACGGATTTAAAGCTTTTCCAGCCATGATCTGTGTTGAGTTCTGTTCCTATCTTTATAAAACAAAGTAAGAATAAACTGCTCCAATTTTTAAAACACTCTTATTTGTATATAGGAATTTTATTCTTCTGCAAATTTTAAAGCCTTTGTAATTTTGAAATGCATTCAAGATGGCATGAGCTTGCAAGGTGTTATATATATAATTTAAAATCTATTTGTAATTTTGATTCACTGTAAAAATGTAACTGCAAGTAAAATTCTTGGTCATAGCAAATATAAACAATTTCTGAGTGCAAAATACTATAGAGGTAAATCTGACTTTTAAATATAAATTATGAATCAACATTGAGAAAAATACTATCATCTTAATTAACTGCAATAATAAAGAATGCTAATTAGTGTCTTAGAGAAGGTGTTTTATTTCTTTGGATCTGATAAGAGGCATTTACTGCTGCAGGATCAAGTGTCTGAACAGACAGGGACAGAGTAGCACCCTAACAAAACACTTGGAAGTGATCCACAAGACTTTCCCGGTGTATTCTTTTTATGTAAATTTGGAAATCCAGTAAATATTTTCTTTAAATCAGACTTCTTTCAGCAGCTTAACATCATAGAGATTGGAACATGTTTTCCCTTCTGTTCATTGATCTCTAAAGAAAATTGCACATGTAATGAATCACTGAGAACAGGTGCAGAACTTTATCCCTTCAGAATTTAAAAAAACAAAACCCAAAAATAATCTGAAATGTGACAGTTCTATAGCACTGAGTGAAGCAATGCAATTGTGGCGACACCTTAGTCTGCGTATGCTCAAGCATATAAATACTTTTGTCCTTCCTCTGTAACCACAAACACTCCTGGCTTGATATGTCAAGATGTGTCATCATATTGCTAAAACATGATGTAGCCAAACAGATTTGAAGACCTGAAAGTTTTCCTCTATTCTTGCTATAGTGTGACTTCCATGGTGGTGTACTGGAAGAAATGTACTACTGGAAAACAAATGATTCTTTATTCATCCCACAACCACCACTCCTTTCCTAAAAACCAGAGAGATAGAGATGGAGAAATTAAATGCAAATAAAAAACAAGCAATTGCACAATACCACTGCTCACCACCTGTGTGGAATATCCCTTTGGCCAGTTCAGGTCAGCTGTCCTGCCCATGCTCCCTCACAGCTTCTTGTGCACTTCCTCACTGGCAGAGCCTGGGACACTGAAAAGCCCTTGGCTTGGGGTAAGCACTGCTTGGCAACAACCAAACATCAGTGTGTTATCAACATCATTCTCACACTGAATCCAAAACACAGCATCTCCTCAGGAGACAGAAGTCATCAGAATAAGGATGTAAAAACTATCACATGCAAACTTGTAAACATTATAAGCATATGTTTTCAAGTGAAGGACTCAAAACAGCACAGAAATCCTCACACTTGTTATCCATATAGTGTACATACATGCACAAGAACACATTCACACCACATCAAAACTTTTCCAACACGACTGTAGCAACAGTGAGAAAAGACTGACTGATTCAGTCCCAAGTATTTTGTGAGACAAGAAATAGCTAAATCCTTTAGCATCTGGCAAAACTGACAGGAATGATCTCACCACTGAAAAGACCGCAATTTTTCACCAAACTACTCAGTATCAAAGGATCTTCTTCCTTACCAAAAATATTGATGAAAAAAAAAATGCCCATTATGGGCCCAAACCTTAACTAAAAGCATAACCCCCATGAACAATGCATGCTGAACTCTAGATTAATGAACAATTAAAAAGAAATAGTCACCTAACTCACAAAATTTTAGAGGAGTTCACAACAGTTAAGAGTAACAACATCGACTGAGGGTGCTTCCTCTTCTTTTCATGGTTGACTTAATAATCCTGTTTATTGAACACTGGATCAGAAATAAAATGCCTGGTTGTAAACATATAATCTTAGTTTCCAACAAACAACACAAGTCCTCTGCATCTAAGAACAATTAAAGGACTTAGAGCTAAAATGAGATTCTTTGGGTTTAAGGGCTTTGTAGTTGCCTTTTTTTTGTTGTTGTTTTTTACGTTTATTCTTTAGTTGATTAGCTTGTACTGTGTCTAGCTCTTGGACCCCCAGCATAAGAAGGATGTCAACCCCTTGGAGCAATCCCAGAGGAAGGCTAGGAAGATGATCACAGATCCGGAATACCTCTCCTATGAGGATAGGCTGAGAGTGCAGGGATTGTTCAGCCTGGAGAAGAAAAAAGGAGACCATAGAGAAGGCTTCTATTACCTAAAGGGGGCCTGCAGGACAGCTGGAGAGGAACTTTTTACAAAGACATGTAGTGGTAGGACAAGGGAGAAAGGCTTTAAACTGAAAGAGGGGAGGTTTCAAATAATATCTGGAAGAAATTCTTTACTGTGAGGGTGATGAGGCAGTGGAACAGGTTGCCCAGAGAAGTTGTGGATGACCCATCCCTGGAAGTGTTCAAGACCAGATTGGATAGGGCTTTGAGCAATCTGGTCTAGTAGAAGGTGTCCCTGCTGACAGGGGGATTGGCAGGGGGATTGGAACTAGATGATCTTTAAGGTCCCTTGCAACCCAAACCATTGTTGGAAGTCCATAACATTTTCCAAAAACTGAGGCTTATATACAATATTACTAAATGTTAGTAATTATTTTTAGTTGCATCCATCTAGAGAATGTAGATTAATGTGTAGCACCATGTGAAATTATAATTTAGTTCTGAGTTCTTGTACACTTAATTGCAATTAATAAAATAGACCATGGGAAACCATCACATTACCATATTTACTCTTTTAGATTGGTACAGTAAGGGAAGTGACCAGCTTAGTAACACTACAATGCCCCATCTAGGTTAGTATGCATTACAGTGGGAAAGAGATCTATTAGCTCTTTTAGTGGGTAAAACAGGAGACAGAGAATCAGAGTTCCCACCCCCTTCTGCAGCTCATCAGGTTACTTATATCCACATTTTCAAAGTCAGTAATTTTGAAACCCAAACCTTGATCCTCGAGAAATAAAAGTTGACAAAAGATAATGATATTTGAACATCACAGATAAAGCTACACTTCTCGCTCTCACTTCCCAAATTCACAAACATTTTTTTTCATGTGTCAGGACCATTCTGAAAACAGGGAGCAGCAAAATAAGTTTTTACAAAACATTACCTACCCCTAAACAACATAACTTAAGCTTTGCCCAATTTATCTTCAGATTAGGTAGAGATTGTTGTCTCACCTACCTATTGCAACATGTTAAGATAGCAATAATAATGTTTCTTTAAAAAGGACCATATGTATCTTGGTACATTAACATATTTTTGTAAGTGTAGCATAGGCATCTTCTTATCCCCTCAAGAAAAATCATGGTCTTTTTTATAGCTGAATATATTCTCTTTCAAATAAGAATTTAAAAGTTTCAAATTTCAAATGAGTAAAAAACTGAATTTTTTTTCTCCAGTATGAAGAAAAAGATTTATTAATTGTAAATCCTTCTTCAATTTGGTTAAAAGAACATTAAATTGCTATGTAAAAAAATAGCAAATGCTAAATCTCACAAAGTACTGCCATAATTTAAATGCAGCATAAATTAGCCCTATACACTATTATGACAAGTTGTTGGTAGTTGTGGAAATCAGAAAATTTAGCATATTTGAGAAAGATAGAAAGAAATCGGAGACAGATTTTCATTATTATGCACTGTCCATGTACTGTCCTTGCTATCAGCTTGTCTGTACTTAGGAAAAAAATACTAAGATATAAAAGGGATCCTTTCCTTTATTAACCAATTACTCATCATAGATTGCTATCAATGAAAATACACTGACCATCAATGTCTTCTAAATAATTTTAAATTTGTAATGCAATAAAACTTGTAATGATGGAACTTAATTTAGGCAAGCAAAAGCTTCCTGTGCACAACTATCAATAATATATTATCATATTCTGGAACTCAAATTCTAATCTCAACTCTGAGCAAGGAATACTAAGGCTTTCAATATTTAATTAAGATGCTTCTTCTAAAAGCTTAAGTGAGACCATCTAATTAAAAAAATGTTAATGTGGAGGTATAGACTTTCCTTGTCAAAGTGATGTATCTTTTTCCTTCTTCTACCTCCTTCTGGTTTGGTTTTTTGAAGACAATACCTTATCAGTATAACCTTTACTGCTATTAACAAAATATTTGAAATGCCACTATGCATACAAAAGTATAAGTTAGGGGATAATTAGGTAATATCAAGTAGAAATGGTTCAATAGCAAGTCAAAATGAGTATATTGCTGGACACAATCAGTTTTAAAATAATAGGGTTTATTCTTTATCCCAATACAGTTTGTTTTAAAAGTGGATTCCATTCTTTAATTTTTTTAATGATAAAAGTCATAGACATTTTACTTGACTTTATTTTTGGTACTGAAAAAAGAAGTAGCTGGGGGAAATTACAAGGACATAACACTTGCCAGATTTGTTCTGGCATTGCTTATACTAAGCACCAAACATCTTATAAACAGAACTCTGTTACTACACATAAAACCAGATTAACCTCCCTATTCACAAAAGGCTACTATTTCACACAAATACAGTAAAAGTTTAAGCCTGAAAGAGCTTACAAAATATTCTGAAACAAAATTAAAAGTTCTGTATTGCAGTAGGGGGAAATAAAAGAAGTACATCAGGGAGGATTTGTGCTCCTACTTTAAGTATTATGCTACATGGAAACCGAACTTAAAGCAGAGGTTCCAAAATCCATCTGAAGATTTAAGTGTACTAAAAGAGATTCCAGTCCTTTAGAGTTAAAAACTTAAATATACATTCATTCCTATCAACACCTAACAAAACATTACTGTTCTTCTGATTGTCAGTTGTAAAGATTAGCACAGTTTAGTACTACAGAAGCAGCAATTATAGATGTCCATAAAATATATACAGTGGCTTCCCTTTTTTTTTAATAGTATGAAAAATTCCACCAATACAGTATTGCAACTGTTGCTCACTTTTATAAACTCTTCTGTTTTAAATACACTAAGACACCACTTCAGTATACCTTTGCTGTAGCAAAATATCACCGAATGGAAGCACACATATTTAACAGGCTTCTTTTATCTGCAGCAAACCCTAAACGTTTCACGGTGAGACTTGAAAATTAAACACAGAAGCATCCAAACCAAGTTTCACACCTGTTATTGACACTTTAGAACCTCACTAGGCAGTGACTGAAATGTCTGCTTTGCTGCGCAGTAGCAACTTCGGGACAGAATTTGATACAACTCACACACCTACGTGAGGGACATTTGCGATAGCTACTCAAACTCAACATCCCCTGCGCGCCCTCTGGACCTCGGCTTCTCTCCCTGCGCATCCCGAGGTGGGGACGGGACAATTTTCCTCCGGCCGTGCGGGGCCGGGCTCTGACTCCCGTCCCCTTCCACGCGGAACCGCGAGCGTTTTCCAGCTCTCCGTTCCTCACGGCGCCGCACACAGCCCGTGCGAGCCACCGCTCCTGCCCGTGAAAGATGCGCTTCCCTGCCTCTGGCACACTGCCGGGGGAAGGAAAACCCTGCCCATGGAGATGGTCGGTACGCCTCAAGACACCCAGAGGCAGAAAAAGCCAGGTGGAAGGAAGCCACAGGAGTGAGGGGCGCACACCTCCCCCGTACCCCCAGGTTTGCGGGGCGCTCACTCACGTGGGAAGCCGTGGGCTGCCGGCCGCCTCGTCGCCCTCGGCCGCCGCCTCCTCCTCCCCGATGTCGGGCAGGGTGATGAGCAGCCCCTTGGGCGCCGCCCGCCCCCCGGGCTCCTTGTCCGTCTCGCTGGGGGCCGGGCCCGGGGGGCGGCCGCCCTTG
>WBNO01018380.1:17626-41273 GCA_013400575.1 Peucedramus taeniatus
CCCCGCCGGGCACGCACCGCCCTGGGCGGGGAGCACCGCGCCGGCGGAAGGCCCGGGAGCAGCCCCGAGCAGCCTGAGCACCCGCGGGGCGCCGGGCGGAGACCTGCTGAGACCGGCCAGCCGGGCAAACAAAGCGTGAGATTTCCCCTCCAGTTAGAATCCCGTCTAATATTACGGGGCAAAAACGAAGCCCACCTGCTAAGGCAGCAGGGCCCTCTTCACACATCTGCGCATAGGAAGTGGGGAGTGAGAACGACCCAAGCCAGCACATCTTTATCACCATACCAGGCAGACGCAGAAAGCAGCTGTGTGGAAGCAACAGCTCACGAGCTTTTAAAGGCGCTCCCAACTATCCTAGGCAGTTTGGAGAGCAGGAGAGGGTGACAGTGGCACAAGCCAGACAGCTGAGGGCACGCGAGTGGGGAATAATTAACTTTGCCCTAGCTTTCCAACATTGGGTTGTCTGCCTGGGTGAAGAGAAATGTGACTAAACCAGCAGCAGTTTGGGAACACTGTAATGCTTCCTATTACGGACAAGGCAAACGTTGTGCCATCTCAGAACATGACAGGTCACATGGCCCTTGGAGCCCCCAAAAGAACAGCACAGGCTGAAACTTAGACCAGTTGCTTTATACATATGAGCCCCAGGATCACACATCAAGCAACTAGTTGTACTATTGATTTTACGTTGGCAGCTGCTGGTCCACAACAACCAAGGGTATAAAGTGAGGAATTTTATCCTTACCTTGTCTTGCTAGCACATCGAGTGCGATGAGCTGGCAGAGAGGGCACACAGGACACCAAGTAGAGTACTGAGATTTGAAACTGGGGCATTCCTGGCCTTTTTCTTACAAACCAGAATAAATATGTTCAGACAAAACCTTATGGAATAGGTGCACTTAAATCTAACAGCAGCAGAATCTGAATTTGTTCTTACCATGGTAAAGACCCCTGTCGGAGCCACAGTGAAAGCAGCATAATCGAGCTCATTGGTGGGAAGTACATTTATCTCAGCTATATATATGATCATCACTGTCTGTAACTTGTTCATTACTCCCTGTGTCCTCATTCTGGCCAGGACCAGGTTAGTGTTTGCAGTAGCAAGGTGGGGCATGGCTAGAACCCTGAGGTAATTCTCTATCACCTCACATCAAGCACGAGGGGCAAGGGTCCTTTCTGTTCCATGTGGAAGAACTCACATGTGAATCGATCACCTCTCTTGTTAACTCTGTTATTAATATTGTTCATGTTACTGTTTGGTTTTTGTTTAATTGTTTTTTCAAGTAAATTGTTCTTATCTCAACTCATGACCTTTACCTTTTGTACCTCCAGTTCTGCTCTCCAGCCTGCCAGTGGGAGGGAGGAGTGAGCGAGCAGCACATGGTTTAGAACCCTAAATTGGGGAATACTATTGCTAAAGCATGACACCCTGTCATTCAAGATCTGCAGAAACAGTCAAATTCCACTCCAAATCTCCCGACTTGAGCATTCTGCCTCACTCAAATTCTTTACATATTCTGCTTTCAATACAAATTAAAGTTCTCTTTAGTCCTATGTAGTATCTTTGATATTAAAAGTTTGGAATTACTTTTCATTTATTTGGTGTTCAACTCATCAGCAAATCAGCATAATATAATCTAATGCTGCCCATTGCAAAGAGACTGCCCAGCTCAGACACAGATTGTGAATCCTGAAAGTACTTACAACTCTTAGCCATGGTAAAAGCATTTATTTACTCTCAAAGAAATCTACAGGAGCAGACCAGAAGTAGGTAACTTTCAGAAAAACAGGGAAAATTTACAGGAAAATTTTAGATCTGGTATAAATTACGATTACCACTGGCCCTGTGATTATTACTTTTGTGCCTTTTTTTAATACATTATGAACTTTTTTTAAATTTTATACATTGTGAACCTTTATAATGTCTTTTACCGTGGTAAATTATTTGAAACTGAATCTAGGTACTAAAGTAACTGTTTAGAATGTATTCATCATATTTTTATAATTCAAAGGGATTTTTCATTCATCACCAAGTATTTCTTGTTTGTATTCCTAGCTGCATTACAAAACTAAGCATTCATAACATTTTTTTTTTGCTGTTCTGAAACCAACTTTGGGGGCTTTTGTAGTAATTAGAAAAATCTTTAAGAATTTAGACATGCTGTCATTTGTCAGGCTCTTAGGGTCAGAAAAGACCATTTGATAATCTACTCTGACCTCTTGTATCACATTTCACCACAGCATTTTTCCATGTGTTCTCTTCATCTTTATGTCATTTTTAATATTCACGTGAACTACTAGCATTTTCTAAACAGTTTATATTACTGTGGAAAAAGAAATTCTGTTGCTATGTGTCACTGCAGGTTTAGGACAGGAACCCTGTCACTTGTTAGTCTTTAAATAAGAGAAAGAACGATTGACATGGTGCATACCTGGCACACCATAATTACCAACTTGCCTCCTCAACTTTCATGGCCTAAGCTTGAAGAAAGAATTTGTCACTTCGCCTGAAAAGGTGAGAAAGATGAGATGAAAGCATCACAATGCGGATAATCCTATTAATGTAATTAGGGAATCATCATCTATCACTTCAGCTGTAAACAAAGCCTGTTTTGTTTTCACTCAGGACTTCCAGAGCAAGTGAAGACATCTGCACCCCCTTCACTATTCCAGTGCATGAAAAATCCTATTTCACTAATTATTTGTCTTGTTTAGGTTTTTATCATCATGGGACATAGGAAACCTATTAAAACCCTATGTTTTTCATCTACACATATAGCAAATAATGAGAAAAGCTGTTTAAAAAGTTAAGTATAGAACTGTTTTCTAAAGCAGTAAAACAGCATTCTTGTAGCAACAGTGGTATTGAAGTTGATGAGGAAAATGCTAGGGGAAAAAGCAATTTAAAAATATTCCTGAGCTATTGGAGGATCGCAGACCTACTAAAATCTGACAAAGTTTTAGAAGGTCCTTGAAGCAGCAATTAAATATTAACAAAAATGTAAGAATTACTGCCTTATGCCTAATTTACAATAACTTGTGCTCAAACTCACCATAAAATTTTAGCCAGTGTTAAACATTATAAACACTCTTGCAAAGCACATTTTGTTCAGTCTCAGCTCTCTCTCCAGATCAAGCTTCTAGCCCATATGTTTGAACCTTAAAGCCCTGGCAATTGCCATCCAGCCCACATTTCTGTAAAATATGTTCAGGAAAAAATCAAACTAGCTTAATATGTGTCTTGGTTTGAAAGACAGGTACCTGCCAGCAAAAGCTGGAATCTCCCTTTGAATAGAGAATGTAAACCCCCTCCCTCAGATTATTATAATTTTGCAATTGGAGGCTCTCAGGCAAAGATTTGGGAGTGGGAATAACAGTTCTTTACTAGGAATATTAGACAAAGTAAAGACAAACACAAATGTAATAGCACTAAGAGACAAGCAAAAACAAAGAAGCAACAAAACCTCAGAAAATGCCCTGACAGAGTCAGGGATGTGACCTGACACCCTGGGTATCAGGGCGGTGAAAGCAGTCCAGATGAAATCCTCATTGAGCAGTAAATGCAGTTCTATGAAGTGAGATAGTCCTGTATGAGAGTCCAATGGTGAAGAAAAATGTGTTCAGTCTTCCTCTGGAGAGAAATCCAGTGGAGAGAGAAAACAAGCAGGGTCCCCTGGTACTCCAGTCCTTTCGGAGCGGTGTCCTCGGACCAAACTGCTGCTCACTGCTGTTCCACCCGGAGAAACCTGCTGCCTCCTTTGTTTAAGTCAAGTATCCATCAAGTACCCAGCAATTAAGTTACCTAGCAAACCATCAGGAAAAAATTCCACAAACACAAAAGAAACAGATCCAACCCCCAACATTATGCAAGAAATTAAACTACAGAATTCTATCTAATTTTTTTACAGTTTTTCCTTTAGCTTTCAAAGGCAAAACTGTGTATAAAAGGAAACAAAAATATTGAAATTAATCTAGTCTTGAATTTTTTTCCCACTCCACCTCTAACTGTAGTCACAATAATGTTTCTGATACTATTTAAAACTATTTCCTTGATTTTGTTGTTGTTGTTTTACCAGTAACAAAATTTTTTGTAATGAAATTGCAGTAGTACCATTCTCTCCACAAAGTTGTCTTCTGGTTATATTACAAAAATATTTGTGCCTTTATTAATTTTATATAGGTGCAGCAGCTGTGCCTTGGCCATGCTTCACATTGATTTCTGGTTCTGTGTACAGGCCCACATACAGTTTTGTGTGCATTCTAAGAATCAAGGTGACATATCTCAGTGTTAATTTCCTGCCAGCTCTCTGAATTTCACCAGAGAAGAGCAAAAAAATATTTTTCACTGAAACCAAATTTATTAAATCAGTTGACTTACCAGCCTGAAAGTCACTTTTTGATAGCAACCAGTATTAGCCCCCCAGAAGGCGTAATCACAAAGGTTTTTAAACTCACTTTGAAACTGCTCACTTTGAAACTCACTCTTGAACTGCAAATTTTTGGTTTGAATTACAGAAGTAATTATCTGTGTTACTTACTATGTTTCACAAAAAAAGCTTTCCAGCTGGAGGCACTGAATCCCCCATGTTTCAAAAGCAAGAACTAGTGTCCTCTCTACCTTCTACAAAGAATTTGATGTTTTATCATTAATGCTTTTTCTTTTGTATATCCCCTTAGAGAGCCTGTCTTTTCTACCCTACACCCTAGAACATCAGTGATTCTCACTGCTTTTAAGAATTTCCACCACATTTTAATACACTGATTGAAATTACTATCCACCATGATCCCTTTTAATGTCACTTCTGAATTAAAATATCAGCAAAAATATGAACAAATAAATTTAAATTATAGTGACTCTTACATATATTTACAAGATGACGAACTTTTTCAGACCTTAATGAAGGCTTGCTAGTTTTCCAGTGGTAGAAAATATACAATAAAATGACCCCCATAATTCAAATCTGTAGTTCAAAAATCAGTGCATTTTACTTTTACATTTAAGTGCCATCACTAACTGCTGATGAAATGCACTGACTCGCTCTTTCTGGGCTGGCCAGTTCAAGATGCAGCGAGATCTGAACATTCCTCTTCTCAGGTGAAGTGCATGATACAACTTGTAATCTTGGATATCATCAAGAAAGATCAGTATGATGGAGTCCCGACTTTGTTCAACAGCTTGCTGAAGAGCATGATACACCTTGAAACTGAAGGAAAAATAAGACAAAAATCTATGTTTTCTTTTATGTGAAAGAGAAAGAAAAGATTAACAGTTCTTAACAGCAGTCTTAATGTCTATTTTGTGATATACAGTGGTTATTACTTTTCTTAAATTAGTTGCCGCTAACTCAAAAAAAATAAAATAATGCTGTAAAAATATAACCTGTCTACTGATATAGCCTTGTTTAGCAAAATTCCTTTCTTTATGAGACCACTATATATAAGAATGGTGAAAAGACTAATTTAAAGGCAAACAAAAGCATTTTTCGCTGCAAGTGGTCTCACTCATTGCTATTCTTCAAATGTAAAATTTTAAGGAAAGCAAACTGCAAAGGCAGCAACCTGACTTTTGGGGAAAAAAACCCAACCAAACCAAACCAAAGATCCCCCCCCAAAAAAAAAACCTGAAAGCAAAAAGAAAACCAACAAACCAACCAAACAAAAAAACAACCAAAAAACCACAACAAAAACAAACAAACAACCCAAACAAATAAATCAAACAAGGAAAAAAAAAAAAAAAAAAAACACCCAAGAAAATGCCTAAAACACTGACTTAGATATTCAAATGTACACTACCATATGTGTGAAACAATTGACTTTATTAACTTAGGAATTATTCTGAAGTTACAATATATTAGGTAAATATATTGAAGTAGATTTTGTTTGGGTATTTTTCATTAAATGCTATTTTTTATTAAATTACAATTAAAAATGACCTTGTTAAAATATCTTAAGAAAGTTTTCCCCTTACAGATAAAATTTTGTATCCTACTCACTTTTTACACCAGGGATCCTGTAAAAGGTGTTCAGTCACAACAAAAATAATCTTCCTGCTCATTTTTATGCTGTTAATTGTGGCTTCAAATTCAGATACACCTGCTTCAAAATCCCGTTCTTCTAAACAAAACTTAATTTCAAAGTGGTTAGTTTTTTCCAGAGACATGAAATTTTTAGACACCCAATTCTTGTCCTCTCTTGCATGAATAACGTAGGCATCATAATCATACTGTTCCTGTTGTCTCTCAAATTCTTTAAAACCAAGCATTCGATTGACTACAATATTCCAGTAGAAAGCTATTCTCCACCCTTCAAAGTGGATGGTAAGGACAATAAAAATGAATAGCATCACAATAGTGGTAGAGATCACAAAAAGAAGTTTAAATGGAGCACTGTCTTTGCAGGCTGAACTATCAAAATACAAAACCAGACTACCATGATATTTAGGTGGGGTGTTGCAAATGTACTGGGACCTCAATCCAGGTATATCTACTTGGGTCTTATTAAGCCAATCAGCAAACCAAGCAATGCTTTCACAGGTACAATCAAAGGGATTGGAATCCATCTCTAGTTTTCTCAAGCTCCTGAAAGGTGGGCCAAATACTTTTTCTTCGACTGAGGTTATCAGATTTTTCTGAAGGTTCAATGAATTCAGAGAGGCTTGATCATCAAACAGAGTTGCTGGAAGCAAATTCAAATTATTTGATCCTAAATCCAAGTGTTTTAATTGAAACAGACCCTTGAAAACCTGAACTGGAATTTCATCAAGCCCATTTGATTTTAAATTAAGAATCTGTAGATTGGAAAGACCTTTTAAAAATAGAACAGGGCCACCTGGATTTGCCTGTTTCCAAAGCCGGGCTAAATTATTGTGTTGCAAATCCAGGATGTAAAGTTTGCCAAGTCCATCAAACAAGTCCTCTTTTATGTTTGCTATGTTGTTATTGCTGATGTCCAAGACAGTCAGGTTTCGTAGAGGATGAAAAGGTGAAGGAGAAAGTGCCAGATTACTGCAGCCTACCTTCCTCAGCATCAGTTTTCTAAGGCTTGGGACAAAAATGAATGATTCACTTTGCAAAGCCAAGTTTTTATTATAGGAAAGATAAATATCTTGTATATTATTGAGACCTTTAAACTCATGACCTGTAAGCTGTTGACTAATTTCATTGAGACCAAGATCAAGAATTCTCAGGTGTCCCAGGGAAGAAAATGCCCCACTTTCTATTGTAGAGATTCTGGTTTTTGTGAGGTTGAGAACCTGTAAGCTAGAATTAGCAAGTGATGAAAATGTTTTATTAGTTATTCTTTGTAAGTTTATGTTGCAGTTGCAGAGACTCAGATATTTCAGGTTGTTCAGACCTGTGAACGTATTAGCAGTAATTCCTGGAAAATTGTTATTATCCATTATAAGGTACTCCAAGTGGTATAGCCAGTGAAAAGAAAAATCTTCAATTTTCCCAGTAAGTGAATTTATGAGATTCAAATGTTTAAGGCTGGATAATCCATAAAATAAGCGCGAAGATACGTGAATATTATTAATCTTCAGGTTTAAGTATTGTAAACTTGAAAGCCACTGAAATGAGTCATTTTCTATGACAGAGAGAGAATTTTGAGAAAGGTTTAAAATGGTAAGATTTGTTCCCTGCAGTCCCTGGAAAGTTGACTTGCCAATGTAGGAAAGTTTCACATGGCTCAGTGAGAGGTTTCGGATCGCCGTGTTTGATAATTCTGTACAAAGTTTCTTTGTGCGATTTTCACCAAGTTCAACATTGTTCAGTATGAGGCCACACAAATTTCCAATTGTATGGAAACATCCCGTATGAAACTGAAAGGACAAGAAAAAAAAGTCTTGAGCTAAACAAGGGGATAATGTAAGAAAGTTGACCAATAAAACAAAAACTTGGGAAGGTTTTCAAATGTGATTTCCAAGAAGAATAGAATTTCTACACTCAGATTGCTTCACAGTCAAGTTCAAACACTTTTTGGAGTTTACACTTCTTGTGACAATAGTTCTATCATTTGTAACATGATTATCATAAATCTGAGTAGTATTATTTTAGAAGTTAGAAAGTGGCTTAGTGAGATGCAAGTTTGTATCCAACAACTGAAACATCTTCTCCAGAGTATATTAAAATTTTTTGTATCTTTCTTCCGCTTTCTTTTATTGTTACCTGCTAGGTATACTAATTTACTAATTATTAGGTCTGCAGACAGACAAGAAGAAACCCAGTTTCTCTGTGCAAGCCAAAGCTACTATGAAATCTAATACTACACACTTGTTTTCACAATATGGATCACAAGCTTTTATCATAGTGCTGGCCCTGCATCTTAATTAAGATATCAGCTGAGGGATTAAATACTCCATTTTTCAGAATTATTCAAATGCGTAAGGCTGTTTTTTAGATAGCAGTACTGTAAAAGCAGAGCAGCTGAAAGTGGCACAAAGTAGCCCAAGAAAGGAGTAGTGCCATTTACTCATACACACCCTGTACCCTTGTGCCAGAATAGCCCTACATGCAGTCACACAGTGAACCAGGTAGGGAACCAGTGTGACTACAAGCTAACCAAGGCAAAGCACCTGTAGAGTTTCCCCGGTGATCCAGTGCATAGCCTCTAAAAGCTGGTATCAGAAAGAGGGAGGGATGAAGCGGCCAAGCGAAAGAGGATGGTGGGTTTTCACTCCTAGCACTGATACAACTTATACCACCTTAAAATATTCTTGTAGGTTCAAGAATATTCTTGTACATATTTTCTAGAGATCAATCAACTGGGAAAGAAAGTAAAAGAAACAAACAAAAACCAAACTAACCAAGGAAATTCAATATATATTCAGTATTCGTATGGTGAGGGTCAACCAGTTTAGAATTGCCACAATTAACCATCACTCTTCAAAGATTCATAACACTGAGAAGCAGGTCAGAGAGCACAGTGAGGTAGATGGAAGACAAAGCATCCATGTGGGTTGTTTTTTAAAGGAGTGAGTATATGTTTCTGGAATTATTATTTCTCTGGTCTTCCCATAGCCACAAGTTGAACGCTCTCTTTGATTAACTGGGAAGTGAAACCTGGATTGTATAACCAGACTTGCATAGTACCACACTTTTTACCCACTTAGAAAGCCCTTCACCTTCAGCATGTGCAAAAGAAGTTTTGCACAGGAAATACCTGGTAAGGATTCTTAGAACATCTCGATTTAGGTCTTGCTTGAGACCTCTGATCTACATGGAACCAGCCTATATGAAACCAGCCTGTGCCAATTTCAGTGGCAAAACAATAATTCTGTAAATCACTGCTGAAGGTCAGGAGTAATGGTGTATAAAATAGAATGGGTTTTGGACCTCAGTGGATCAAAATTGTAAATGCCATATAACCATAAAGGGTAAATCAGGATAGTTCCATTTTATACTTACACCTGTTAAATTTCTGTTGAAATGCTTCCTACCTCTTTTAGTGGATTTGATGACAAATCAAGACTATTCAATGAGGCGTTGCTAAGAAAACTGAAATCTTCTTTTTTCAACTCAGTGATTTGGTTGCTACCCAACATAAGCTCATGGAGTTTCTCCAACTGTAGCTCCAATCCTAAATTGGCTGACTTCAAAGAATTATGAGATAGGTCCAAAATATTCAAGTTCTGGAGAGAAAAGATGCCAAAAAAGGAAAAAAGTATATTTTTTTATGTAATATACAGAAAGATTTAGAAATATTTCATTAGAGTATAACTGATTAGAAATTAGTTGCAATACCCCACTTAAAATAAATCTGTAATACAGAAATGGCAGCTTTCAAGCTCCTGCTGGAAGAAGTATTCTGTATCTTTCACATCAGTAACTTTCATGGTATTAATGGTATTAACCCGTTAAAGCATCCACTGCACACCAAAGTAGATTTAGTTTAAGTTCCTTAATTCACTGAAGGCCCTCCTACCTCAAATGAAGTGATAAATGCAAAAGCCTACAGCTGGCTGCAGTTACAACTATTGCAGTATTAAACATTGCATTCCGTGCTTTTTCAGCGTGGTCCAGCCCTGTAAATGGAATGAGGAAGGTGAAGTTCCCAGCATGGAAGCTGGCTGCACTCACTTGTATTTAGTCAAGTCAGCAGTCCTACAATGCAAGCAAGCAAGTGCACTTCATGCAACTGAACTGGAATACTGAGTTTAGCAGGAAAGGTCAGACCTACTTTAAACCACATGCATACTCATTGGAACACTGAGTCACAATTAGTACCTACACATTGTCTTTACTTTACTTTTTTTGTCCTTAGGCTCTTTCTTTTGCATGAGTCCAGGCTGGTGCAAAGACAGTGAAACAGTCCTTTCCTGCTTTTTGTGGTGGTCCCCCAATCACTGCTACAGACAAGAATATTTAACCACATGTAAACTACCAGAGAAAGCAAAGGTACAAAAAAACATTTTTACTCTCTCAGTTCTTAAAGTCCTGAGTGACACTGCATTCTGCCTAAGCACTTGCCTTCCTGATTTGAATACTTAAACCTCAACCTTGAGAATTGAGGCTACCAGCTACCCAGGCAGCTCAGATTCCACAACATCCACTTTGCTGTTCTCATCATCTGCTGCTGCTATTTGCTCAGCACACATCCTGCAGGGAGAGGTGCTTCAAAGCAATGCAGTTCAGAAAAAGGAATGGAGAGCATTGACTCACAAAGATGACTGAGACTCCAACATGCTGTAACAGAAGAAGCCACAAGGCCTCTTCTTCAGCAAAAATCGGTGAAAGATTGTATGTTGGGTATTTTGAGATACCAAGGCAGCAGTTCTGTATATATGCTGGAAAACACAGTAAATTCCCCATTTATACTTTATTTACATGAAAAGGTGCATTTCTAACTCTTACCTTCAGGGTTTTGAAAGGATCATTTTTTATATTTAGTCTGTTGTATCCTAGATTGAGCTCGGTCAGGTTGGTGCAGGAAGCAAAGACTCTGTCAGGGAGTTTATACAATTCATTATGTTCTAACTTCAGAATCTGCAATAGGGGCACATTTTGGCACAATTCTGGTTGCAGTTTAGAGATGCTGTTGTAGCCTGCATTCAAGTAAACCAGCTGGCTGTAGTTGGTCAGATTTGCAGGACCGAGCTGTCTTAGCTGATTATGAGAAATGTCTAAACTCGTTATATTGTTTGGAAGATCAGAGGGAATTTGAGTCAGCTTTAGGTGACTGCAGTCAGCCCTTTCATTTTGGATATGACATTGCTTTCCAGCTGATGCACACGGCCAGAAGACAAACATCAGTCTGATGTATAAGCTGCTCCACCAAAGAATAGCGTTTCGCATCATTCTATCTGCAAAGGCAAAATGAACACTGCAAATCACTTACAATCATTTTGACACAACTTGTCTTCAACTGAAGGCTAAGCAAACAAGGTTTAAAAAATATCTGATTTCATAGTGAGAAAACAGTCAGTGTTTTTAACACACGAATTTTTTTCTGCATTCATTTCTGCAGAAGAGTTATGTCTAATAATCTCTCTAAATAAAAATAACTTTATCTATTATTGATGAAAATTTCCAATTGCTTTCTCTTTTCTGATTAATTTTGCATTGCTTTAACATTCATAAAATACAATAAATAGGACAAATTGTACATAAGCCTCTCAAAGTTAGTAACTGATCTCTGAGCTTAATTACACGTAAAAGATTTATAGTTATATGCAGTAAAAATATATAATATACCACTTCTTTCTTTTACTGTTCTTGCCAGTTTTTATTTTACAAGTCAACCACACAAAATTCTATCTGTCCTTCCGTCTTATAGAGAAAGAAGGAATACCAGGCTATAGAAACATGAATGAGAAAGCAAGAACATACAAAATAAATCAGTAACAACCTAATCAGAGAAATAAATGGAGAACAGCCAAGGTGTAGAGGACACACTGCCCATAGATCAAATATATTCATCCAAATACTTTCAGGAAAATTTACACATTAAATGACCTCATATATTTTAGTCATTTAAATTAGCATATCAACATTGAAACTCTTAATTTCCAATGGCTCTACCTGTTTTCTCATTACATTTCTAATGAATCTCAGTCTTTTTCATATTTTGTTCATTTTCCGATTTGTATCCATTAGATTTAAATTCACCTGGTGATCATGTAATGGAACTTCACTGCACAAGGAAGAAAATTCCATATAAATTCTGACCAGAACAGAGCTGTAAGAGCTCAGAAGGGTTTGACTAGCCTTCTGAGCCACAGAGCTTGTCTAATTAAATGGCATTTCTTCTAATCAAAAGAAGAGCCCTCTGTATCTTCTATATTATTTTCTACAGAATTAATCTTTAGAAGAGGGAGAACATACTTTGTGAGTGCTTGCCAGAACGTTTTTTTCATGCTGTAGCAGAGGACAGTAAGCCTAGGTTCCTGTCTTCAATGTTTTCTTTTTTAAAAAACAGAAAGCTTATACTTTCAACCCTCATGCTTAAAGTGTCTCCACATTTTTGATACACACATATGTGTATGGCCTTCTGCCAACAAACTTGGAACCTACCAACTTGGAAACTACCAACCTCAATTTACCAATTAGTTCAGTCTCAGCAGGATGGGCTCCCAGGCAGAGAAGGCTGTTAGTGCCCCAGTACAGAACAGGCTATAGATGGGAATAAACGTGCCTAGACTTAGCAGGAAGCTAAAAGAGCTTCTCAAAAGACTAACTCATGGGAAGTGTGAGCTTTCTTACTTGTACAGCTCTCGGTTTTCCTTGCTAGGAACCTGCATTTAATTAATATGATCTAACTTTGACCACATTAGAGTATTGAGATTCAGCAAACAATGAAACAAGAAATGAGAAGAGAAATTAAAACCAGCACGTTTGTATAGAAAAAAGGAAAAATTCTTCATAGCTGATGTTTTCTAAAGAGACAAATTTCCACTAGCATAACAAAACACTCTAAGGAATTGACACTGCAAACAATATAAAAAAAATAACCAGCAAACAAACAGGAGCTCAGTAGGTCAGACCCCAGCAGAGTTTGACTCCATAGCTGACCTGCCTTTTCAGAGGGCATGCATTAGGACTGCTCCAGTGACAAAAAGTCACATTATAGTGGCCAGAGGGGAACCTCACTGCTGCCTCTTTGGGAGCAACCTGGCCATCTAAGGAGAGACATTTGTATAACCCAGTGGGAGTGGGGTACAAGCAAGGAATAGAGGGACATAAAACATTGCAAAGGACTACAAAAGATGGTTTAAAATAAACCTCAATGAAAAAACAATTCCCTGCTGGGTACTGCATGTAAGGCTGACCCACATCCTGGCAGGTCTCATGGCCTGGCTCTCCATTCATCCGCCACTGGTTAATGGGGAAGAGGAGAGGACAGCAAACTCAGTCCTGCAGACAGCCTGGCCTGCTACAGCTGCTGCCAAACAGAGAACCCGTGTCCCTGTAGCTGAGAAAATAAAGGACCACTTGTCCTACCTCTTTCCTCTGCACCCCAACTGGTGGAAACACTAAGGAAGACAAAAGGGAAGCTTATCTGTGACAGAAGCTTGCATCCTGGTCTGCATCATTCTCAGGGTTCGTTTGAGGGTCATCAGCCAGCTGCTGGGTTCTGCAGCAATTGTTGCCAGCTCACTTCTAAGTTTGAAAGGCAGAATATACTGTGCAATCGCAAAACAGGTTCTTTAGCTGACTTCCAGCAAGGCCCAACGGGCTGCCTTTTCCTGTTTTTTTATTGCAAGAAGTCTAGAACCAGCTTTAGGTGTTTTAGCTTTGTCTAGGGGTCCAGTGAAGAAAGCCCACGCCCATTATCAAACTTCAGGGACAGCATTTCAGATGGCCAAAAGAAAGAAAGACAGTTTTACATTACGATCAATAACTTTAAAAACTGGCACTGACCTGGCAAACTTGCAAGTGAAGAGAAATCCAGGATCAAGGAAATCACCCAAACTCCTGAGGCGTAAAGCACTTTGCACCTCGATATTCACATTTATTACTAAGAAGTGAAGAATTTTACCGACTCACCTCTGCGGGCTTTATCCCCTTCTGTCTGGAAGCATCCCACCTCTTTGCAGTTTCTCAGCACCCGAAAGCCGTGAGGGAACGCTGCCCAGAGCCGGAAGAAGTGAAACCGAAAGCGCGGCAGGCGCGGCGAGGGGAGCGGGGAGCGGCGGGGCCGGCTCCGGCCGCCCGCGGGATGAGCGCCCCGAGCAGCCGCGGGTCCCCCATCCGCACCGAGCCCTCCTGAGATGAAAGGTTCCAGAGGTGCTGAGGGTGGAGATAGCTCCTAACCACAAGCTGCTGCTTGTGGCTGCTGACCGCAAGTGAACCGATTGAAACATACCGATTTGTCACAAATGAGCAGCAGCATCACACGATCCTGTTTAAAACTCAGATATAATTTATTCCTGGCTATTTACAGTGTCTCTGAAAATCCTCAAGGGCATATCCCAAAAGCCAATATCCTGACCGAAAGATTACTGACACAGGAATATTAGTTTTTAAAGTAGAAACAGCAACAGTGTTTCCTACAGAGCCATGTACAGTATTCCCTTTAAAACAGAATTTGACTATGTGAGATAGTAATATACTTAATTTCTAAGAGAGAAAATAAAATATTTTGTATTTCAAAAAAACAACAAATTGTTTTTAAAAGTAGAAGTTAAAGTTTCAGGTACAGCTTTCAGATGTGTGTCCCCTTCATACTGTTTGTGAATCTGTGTGTCCCTGCTTTCCAAAGGACCTGACCATCAGTTTCCTGGAGAGGACTTTCTCAGTACCAGCTTCTGGACATGACAAGGATTGCTATTGCTTCAACTACATTGGCATTCATGAATATTCTGCAGAACTGATCCAGCTCTATGTAGGATACACCAACAGCTGAGGTCGCCTGACATTTTTAACTCTGCAGTCCCCTCTTAAGTGAAGAGTGGGTAGCTGCAGACTAACCCAGAAAATAATAAAGCTGGGCTTTAATTCTTCATTGGAAGTGTTTGAAATGATAACCTGCAGCAATGTGTTAACTGCCTGCCCATCAGGAGCTCTGAGGAGGGAGGGAGGGAGCTTGTGTTGTTTCTACCCTAAATCTGGGACTACCAACAGTTTTGTAGGAGGCTGGCTGAGAGATGGGCTGGGTAATAAAGAGGTTGAAGACCTTACTTCCTACTTCTGATCTCTGAATTCTTTCAGCAATTGCCAAATATAAATTAATTTTTATTCTTGGAGTCGGGACACAAACTGAGAGCAGAACCAAGATCCTTTGGAGCTGAAAGGCTCTAAATAAAGCCTTCACAGTTAAACCTTGATCCTCCCTTTCCTCTTTGTGTGGGAAGAGTAAATTTCTGTTCCATGCTGTCCAGTGTGCTCATGTCAGGATAAGGTCATTTGATCAGAAGGACAGCCATCTGAAGTCACATTAAGTTAATCTGAAGAGGATTTTCACTTTGTGTGTCGTAATTTTGCTGCTTTAGAACATAGAAGATCACATTGATGGTAAGAAACATAATAATTAACAACCTTTGCATATCATTATTCCAGCGTAGCAATACTTTCAGGTATTTCATCTCTCCCTACACCATACTCATAACTACAGATAAAATGTGGTCTTTGATCTTACTTCACAATTTATTGCTTCTCATACCTCTCTTTCCTATACACATAGGAGACTATTAGGAAGCTACAGTTGTCCCAGGCACAATGGAGGAAAACCATCTAATGCTGGTGAAGCTGTTAATTTTTTCACTGAGACTTTTCCAACACTTTAGCCTTAAAATATATCTGGGGCTCAGGAGACAACAGCACATGGGTGGTCAAAATCTCCACTCTTTTGGAGTTCTTGCACTGGGGGTAAGAACATTTATTTTAGTACAGAAAATTTCAAAGTAACGAAGCTCTTGTAAACATTTTGCAGTGTAATTTACAAGAGCCAGCAAGATGGTACTGTGCAAGATACACTCTAGGGCATACAGAACCAGGGCAGATTCTGCAAGTATGGTTCGTAGTTCTGAGGCAGGAAACAAAGTGGATACGTTTGTGCTTACTTCAGCAGTGTGCAATCTCATCAGGTTCCCAAGTTGCCATAACTCCGCTGTGTAGCCTATTTTACCTTATACTTATGTTCTCAAGTGCTGGAAAGGACATGACAGCACATAATGGAGGGCATAGTTAAGCAATCCACATGTCCAGAGGATGATTTAGAAAAAAAAGTAGCACAAAAATTAGGCAAGGCCCTCACATTGGGGTCAGGGTAAGCTTGAGTGAGGTGGTTCTGAATGGTGACAAAACACAGGCAAAATACTGGAGATGTAGCTATTTCACTTCCACATTTAAGAGCAGAGTAACCAGCTGCTGCACAGACCCAGCTGAAGTTTATCTGGTCTATAAACGCAGAAGGGTGGGGATGTACGTGCACATCTCACAGAACGCTGCCAGAGCTAACATGCCCCCAAAACTGAGCCTAGGAAAAAAGGAAGTCTACTCATCTTACCTGATCTTCAGGTACAAAAAAGTGTATTAACTTAGCACATGGATAAGTTAATACATTGGGACTTCAGTGTTTTTGTAAACTGCAAGTCACACTGCAAGCATCAGGAAGACCTAAACTGAGAGAGCACATGCGGACACTTCCAATAACAATCATTCAAAAGGTGAAAGCACCTTTTGCTGTGGTTGGATTCAGACATCCTATGCAGCAATGGACAGGTTAACGGAAATAGAATTTAAAGATGTCTGGAAGTGAGCACAGCTACAAGGAGAAAGAAAGCAGGGAAGAGCAGACCTGAACACTGAAGATCTAAGCCAAGTCTTGACAGGGGACTCCCTGCGACATCAAGGCAGCTAGAAGGGAGGACGGTGTGGCAGACAGAGTTAGCTTGGATCTGCCTCCTGACGTAAGAATAGATGCTTCTTCTCTTGTGGTTACATGAATGTGACAAAGTTTAACTGTGCAGTGGAAGTATCTAGCAGATCACGTGACTTATAGGTGCAATAGCTCCTCTAAGGCTGCTCAGTCAATACTGCTAATTTGCAAGTTGTAAAAATTAAATTACATTCGCTTTTTATTGACACAAAAGTGGAAAAGAGTACAAGGCAGAATATGTTCACTAGCATCCTCCCAAACCTCAAAGACAGAAGAATTTACTTCAGTGCATTTCTTTGTTTAATTCCTCTCGTGAAATAAAAATAATGTTTGTGAATAAAATCTGGGAACATGACCTGGGCAGGTAGCTGAGAACTCCAGCCATTGTTTGGGATTTAAGCTATCTAGTAGCCAGAGAAGAGCAGTGGCTCTGACTAAAGTGTTTCTCACCTGGAAGTAACATTCAAAATGCCAGTGAATATGTAGAGATAAAGTACAGCTTTGACTCATCAGCTTTGACACTGTGATGTACACTTTTTTGATGTGTTGCACTGACTGTAAAGATCAACAGCTACTGCAGAATAGGTCACACCCCCTGAGCACAACAGGTATCTGAAAAATTCTGGCCTGTAGGAGCATTCACAAAAGTTCATTTCACTACAGTTAGGTTGCTTTACTTAGCCTAGCCAGGAGGCAAATTAGAGAACTGAGAATTCAGCTGTAGGATGGATTCCTGTTCAAACACTACCTCTCCTCTCTTTGTTGGGACAGTTACAAAGGCAGCCTTTGCAACTCTTTTCACTGCATCTTCCACTGCTCCAGCAAGGATGCATCAATATTAGCACACATATTGTGTCAATGCCTTTACTTTTCATCCAGGGAATTCTAATCACAAAGAGAAGACCCTGGAGCCAGACAAAGGAGAAGTCACTAACTTTTAAGTTAACCTTTTAGAGAGGGTTAGAGAAGGTCAAAATGTTTCACTTCATTATGCCACAATTCTATAAAAGAGGTCACTCAATATTTCATGTTTGCAGCACTGAATTAATGTATATATAACTATTGCTCTTAAATGTTTCAGCCTTTTTTTGTAAGGAAGTAGTAAAGAAGCTGGAATTTAGGACTTAGATATTCTTGCGTTGTGGAAATATTTTTGTACCTCCAAGAACTCTTCCCAAAAGGTCACAGCCCTCCTAAAATCTTGTTCTTATCCAGATTTCTCAATTAAGCATGCATATTAAATATTTTTGATTTGCAGTAGTTTCTATTTAACAGCATCTCCCCACAGTATTTAATTGTCTGGTTTCAGAATCCCTTCCTTTTTTGTTGTTCCCCCTTTTTCTGGCACATTGCCATGCATGTTTTCACGGTATGTTTCCAACAGGAAATCTATATCCCAATTCAGATCATGTACAGTGGCTCCCATGCCAAGTGGTTTCACTGTGAACACAGCAAACTTTAATAAAAAAGTAGAAATATCATAATTTGATTTACAGTCATGCTTGCAGCACAAAGAGCAAACATTAGGACAAGCCTAACACTTTTAGAAATATTTTCCCACTATGCTTTGAAGGCAATGTAATCTCTGGAATCTGAAGGTAAGCTGTATTTAAAAGAGCCACAGGTGCATTTCAGTTTCCCATTTACTGAAATCTCTATCCAGTATCTTTCTTCATTGATTTTTTTCCCTGAGGAATCACTGCGTCTTCAAAGCCCTAAATACTCAGATTCCCTTTGAGCTCACAGAAGGTAAGATGCACAGAAGTAAATAACTGTGAAAATTCCTCATCCCCAAGAAGTATTTGGCTGTGCTGACAGCTGACTTCAAATCCAAAATTGCTTCTCTACAATGGCCCTAGCACATGTCTTGTCCACTCTTATTTTCTAACGTCTCTCATGAAAATATGGAAACAGTACCAATAAGTTATTCTTTAGGTCATTTTTCCTTATGAAAGGAGACACTCTCAGCTGCCAGGTATTAAAAACTTTCTGAAATATATCACAACAGCCATGTAAACGAGTTGCTACATCTAACTTCCCTTACAAGGTAGTAAGCAAATCATGAGCATGTTTTTAAATGCAGTGAATATTGAAGGTGAGCCTTCTGGAAATATCATTGTTTACATGGACTCCACAGAGATGATCCTACTTCTGTCAATTCTACCTAACTGTGTGGGATTTTTGGCAATGCTCTGTTTTATTGTGAAGAATTCAAGGATATAGGGAGCAAGCACATTGCTCCCAATACAACTTTGTTAAATTTGCCTTCAATTAACTACTAAAATCAACATAATACAATTTTAGTTACAGGTTTGAGGTTGCTGAGCACGATAGCCAAAGAAGTTGTAACAGTCCTTATAAAACCAGATTCTGGTATCTGAGGAAGAACTACTTGGACAAAGTTTTTGAAGAAGAAATATCAAATAATTTCAACTTCCTCATTCATGTTAGATTTTATTTTAATAGTGGTAAACGTGACCTATATAATCTTAAATGTAACAAATATAAAACAAAAATTATGAACTTAGTAAAAGTATAGGATGAAGTAACATGATTCAATGTTCTTAAATCAAAATTTTGGTTCTATGGGTGTTTAAAATTTCTATTTTTCATTCTGAATCCAAGTGAACACAACAGCTGTTTGAATCCAATCAACAGGTTTTTTTAGGTCCATTGTCAACAATGCCATTGTAGCCCCCTCTTTGCAAGATGAACAGAGAGAGTTAGAAAACCATTCACAGAGAAGAAAAAAAGAAAGGTCAACCCTAACTGCTAGCAAAAATATCAGGCTTTAACTATAATATTTCTAGATTGAAATATGAGGTCCTGTATGTTAGATTATTACCAAATTTACCTGCAGACCTTAAGCATCTGTTGTTTTTCTAAGATTAAGAATGTGAAAGCTTTTATCTATAAATAAAGCATGGAACAATATCTTTCAATTCCTTCTCCTGGTTAGAACAAGAGCACAAAAAATAGAGAAGTGTGTCTTATTGTAACTGGCTAAATAAAGTACTAGGTTTAACAGTTGATACACATTTATTATTTCATTTAATTAGTATGTCAAGTTTTATGTAAACAGTGGAAATATTACTATTATGGACAGAAATTTATCTATTGAAATTTGTGGAATTCAAAAAAACATTTTAAAAACAAATTGTAAAGCAGTGGGCCTGATTCAGTGTCTTGAAGCCAGAGAGTATTACAAGTTTTTTCTACTGTATTGCACAAAATGCATTCCTTGAGGTCATCTTCTTCTTGCCTACAGCTTATTGCTTTGAGCATACAAAATAAATTTGGAAACATTTGTTTGTAAATACAAATAGGCATTTGCATATAAATATGTTCCCCTGCATAGCAGTAGCTTTGCTGTTCTCCATTAACCATCTTGATAAGTGGATTTAATTACCTAATGCACCAGTAACTTGGCTCTAATTTTGACCCAGTAGGGAATTTAATGGAATAACAGCATAACATTCAGACTAATTTGCATTAGGGAAAGTAAAACAGCAGAACAATGTTAAGGAAGTGTGAGTCACCACTCTGTTTAGCACAACTAAAACAGCATGTCTGTAACACTGGGAACTGGTTTTCTGTAGGGTTTTTATTTTCTAAAGTATCAGGGGGTGCTTGAGGATAATATAAATGGGCAGTAAAGGCAAGAAGAAATCCTGCAGTGTGCTGTGCATCTATGCAAACAACAGAAAGTGAAATATAGAGTGTATGCACTTAAAGTATGGATCCTTGCTGCAGTAACGAGACCACCCAGGCACACAGAAATGTGAGAACCCTGAGGACCAGGGACCAGAACAGAGCATATAGAAAAATTTCATCTAAGACTGGCAGCTTGCTCCACAGCAAGTTAAATTGGGTGAATTCTGACCTAATTTACCAGAAGTAAGGGTTTATCACTCACTGCTAATAACACAAGAAATATGCAAGATGACCTGATGATTGAAGGTCACCAGAGAGACTACTGAAATCTGTCTAATTAGTTTTTAATGTCCATTTGAAACCTTGTGTTATGCAACCAATTGCTGATCATTGTTAATTAAAAAACAGATACTGAGAGCTAGAAAGATTCCGCAAGAGATGACTTCACATTCTGCAGAAAATCTTGCCAAGCAACACGGCCAAATAGAACCTGTAAGTGACAACCCATGTCAGTGGGATCTGCTTCCTGCTTTTACAGACAGTCTAGATCAGGAGAATCTGCCAAACATCTGCACAAGCCACTGTAACAGACCACAAAACACTGCCTAAAGTGTAAGAAACCCCAAACCTGCAGTACAAATTGAAAAGAGAATATTGCTCACGAAAAATGCAGGAGAGAGAACATACATTGACAACGGTAGCATCCTGCAATAAGAAAATTTGTTATAGACGTGTCTATAATATCTACAGAGCAAAAAATTATAAGAAAAATTGTCACATGAAGCAAGACATTGCCTCCTGTCAACTGATAGCTTACTTATGGTGTACAGATATTATACCACACACTTATCTGAATTGCTGAGTTGGTCAGCAATACAGAGATTAAGGCATTACTTTTTCAGGAAACTAAATCTATTTTTTAACAGAAGAATGAGAGATGATTTTAGAATCTCTGTATTGTATTTCTCCAAAAAGGAAAATACAAACATGTAACGTGTTCGTCTATTGGTTGTAATTGTCATTCACATTATGCACTGTCTTTTAAAGATGAGTTTATAGGCTTCTTTCATTTGATCAATAGAAAGCAAGTAAAAACTAGCACTCTGATATTTTTCTGGATGTGAAGATAGCCCGGAAAAAATCTCTATTCACAGATTTAGTTTATTATTTTTTGTTAAGGTTTCAATTCTGTCTTCTGCTTATTGGATGATGAAAGCAGGGCTGCTCGTTTGGAAGTTGCTTAAGGAAAAAGCAAGTGTAAAGATACAAACAGCAAGAGGAAATTATAACAGTATTAAAAAGTTCTTTGGGAAACTGTTACATTCATGTTGTAGCATTACAGTCTGTAGAAGCAATACACAGTGGGAAAAAAGAGGGAGCTTGCCAAGCAGTGCTTTCTGGACTATCTAGGAGCCTTGTGAAGCAGCAGTTTCTGCATGTGTCTTGCATGAATCTTGAAAGATTTGAGAAAGATTTGGTGGGTTTCACCAGCCTGAAGCTCATTGCCCTCATATCACTCCTGAAGATGAGGAAAGTAAACCCAGAACATGCATTTAGCCCAAACACCATGCCGATGTTCTAGCTTCCCTGGAGCCCTTCCCTTTGGAATACTGCCTTTTTTGATTGCTTCAACCTCAGTGCAATTTCTTTACAATGTTGTGATCCCATGTTTATTCTGTTTCTGATCATGTACATTTGTGAAAATAAGACTTGCACACAAAGATCATTGACAGTTTAAATTTACAACATAGGCTGACCTTCTGAAGGTCATCTATTAGGCAGTAGGAGCTTCTTACATCCTTGCCCTAATACTACCCAATTGAATTAAGACAACCCATCAGGAATTTCTTATTAATTGTCCAAAGATTAAGTCTACAATTATAATTCTTGTGATTTGTGTGCATCTGCCAAGTTAATGGCTCCAATGTTTTGGACATCCTGGAATTTAGGTGAGAAATGAAGTCTCAGTTTATCTAAGTAGCCTACTTCAGTTCAGCATGCCTGGCTATGTCAAGCATAAAGTATAATCCATATTGCAGAAATAAAGTACATAGGCTGTGTTGTCTAAAAGTGACTTCACATCAATGGCTTTTTTTAATTACACCACACAAGTTAGGTGTTGTATGATGTTCTTCATCCCAGCTCCTGATCCCACTGGGAAACACTTTGTAAAATCAGGGTCATATATCTACATAAACATGACCATAAATCAAATTAATTTATCTTCAATTGAAGTTCAACATCTTAAATCTATATACCTAATATCTGTGCCTGTAATGAAAACAAATGCATGTGTATATAGCATCAACCAGAGTGTCTCAAAATTGTTATTTGTATCCTCCAACCTACATAATTGAAGTTTCTCTAACTGCTAAAAGTCTACTATGGAAGTGATCTCCTTTACTGGACTTTATAAACAGGCAGTGGATACTATGCATCTCTTCTGATTTGAATTCCATGTGTTAACAGTATCAGGGAAAAAAACCCAAACAAACCAAAACCTTAAATTAAAAGCACTGAAACAAAAAAAGAGCTTTTACTTTGGAGAAACCATAGGAGGTAGCAAAGACAGCAGATTTGAACCCATATAGTACTACCCAGCCAAATAATAGTCACTGCTTTACTATGGCTAATAATTAAAATACAAATAGATTAATACAAAAACAATAGATCCAGAATACTTTTTTTGCACTGCATTATTTAGCAACTGACCTAATAATGTAACTATGATAAATATTTTATTTTAGGTACTTTTATTATAAGATAATTAGGAGAAATGCATTGAATCACCTTTTCTGTATAAATGAGTAAAATAATTTCAAAAGCATAGAGCTGCAATTGGTGCTATTGGCACTATTCCACCCCACCCCTACCAAAGAAAGCTATTTATAACAGGAAATGTCACATTGGATTCTTTTGAAAAGGCAGCATTGAAGTATCGGGTTAGCAGTTGCACTTACTCCGAGGGTGTCAGATCTGTCAGGGTTTCGCACTCTCAAAGAACACCACTAGATGTCAGCAGTAACTCTCTGCAAAATGCCAACCAACCGGTTGGTTTCTATTTAGAAATCGGCACAAACCCTGAAAGTAGCTCGTGAAGTCCAAAGTTCATTACGGAAAACGTGTAGCTGATCCTTCAGCTGCTTCGGAAATCAGGGCTACATGGCTGGCACGATTC